>JAOBAT010079529.1:0-43261 GCA_026413305.1 Hydrozoanthus tunicans | reverse complement strand
AAGGGAAACTAGGAGAGAGTTAATTGATGGTTACATTGAGCTATATCGGTTCCAAAACAAAGAACTTTTGAACAAAAACTCACAGCGTGGTCAAACAAAAGATCTTAAAAACAATGTTTTAACCAACCCTAAAGTTTGCTACGTGACAACAGTTAACAATGTGCAAAGAGACGAGTTGGCCATTAAGGGAATGAAACAGTCCCGCGCGTGTTTCTAGACAAAAATAGAACTCACTATAACGTTGCAGAACACGAGAAAAGTGTTTAGAAGAAAACAAGGCGAAGCCGTTTTTTTTTCTTTTTTGTCTAGAAACACAAGCGAGGCTGTTTAATTCCTTTCTGAAAATAACCTTTCCAGTCCACAGACAATAAAATCATCGAACGGTTTTCTTGCGTAATTTGACGTTAAACAGTGGTTTCTATCCAGTTATAAAAAAACGGAGCTATAACCAGTCAGAGCACGCGTTATATCAGGTTTGTTTTCTAAATCATTTTTGTGACGAAAGGCCTTATGGGGCCTCTCGTCACTATGTCATTGGTTTGAATGTGTGAATGAGTGAGTTTCAACCATTCCATTTGAAGTAGGCGTTCCTAGCAGTTATTCAAACATATGATCGTCGCCAAGGAGATCTCACTGGCTAAGGGAACGAAGGCTTGGGTTACGAATTGGATCGGAATATTTCGAATTACGAAGTTATTATGAATTCTAATACTCAACGAGCAAAAAACGATTGGAGCCTTCCATTAAAATCACCTTTGTTATGCATTCTGCCTTGAGTCACATGCAGTCTTTGACTGCTTGTTTTTTTATTACCTATCTAAAGCAAGCCTGTTTACACAGGTCTGCTCTACCGTAGGTGTGCACCTCAGGTTTGCCTTGGCACATGGATTGCCTCTACCAGCCAGATTATATTGTATGCCTAGCCGTTGAAAGCTCTTAGTTTTATTACCATTACCGCTGTTGTTAATGCTCTAACAACTTTCCAGGCTTTCAAGTGATCCTACTTTTCCTACTATTTCCTACTTTTTTGACACTTCTCCTACTATTCCTACTTTTATCTTGAAATTCCTACTATTTCCTACTTTTTCCCACTTTTTATATGCCGCAATTTCAACAAATTGTGCAAGGTTGTATCATGCAGGAATAGGGTGTAAGCCTTGCAGGTGTTCAAGGTTAAAGCCTGGACCACATGTCGCAAGGAAAATTTCTTGACGAACAAATGTTCATCTGGCATGTCCAGTCCAAATGGCTCAAACTCATAAATGCAGTGAAACAAGTCACAGGCAGACTAGAAGCAATTCATCAGTGCTTCTTCAAAGATATGTACCAAAGGCTGTATTCTTAGGCCTTCTTCTAAGCCCTCGGTTGTCCTACTTTTCTCCTACTTTCCCCCTCGAAATCCTTCTTTTGTCCTACTTTTACAAGAATTTGGTCCTACTTTTCTCCTTTTTCACCTGGGTGTGCTTGAAAGCATGTCTTTCTCCTACGGCCCCATCCTCAGCTCTGTTTCACGCCATTAACAGCCGCTGTCTTTATACTATCTTTCATAGGGAGGACAGAGAAGCGAGGTATAATGCCAGTAAAATCGCTACTGTTTCAGTTTTCCGCTCATGGCCAGGTAAACTTTATTCTTGCCATAAATGAATGGTAGACGTAACATTGATTTTTTTCTGCTGCTAAGTAATAATTTTTAATTCTCGATTCTTATAGGTAGTTTATGCTACTGTTGATCAGTTGTCAGAATCATTCTTTGTTTTTGTTATTTTCAACACTCTCCATCAACGTTCTAGCAATGTGCGATCAATATATTTTCAATTTTTTTGTTTTGAAATTGTTTTCACTTCCTTTTATTATGTGCATGAAAAGTTCTAATTTTAACTAAACCCATTCAGTTCAGCCCAGAGAAAAATGAAATTTGACAATGTTTCAATTTTTTTTGACAATGTTTCCAGGTTCCTCAAATGTTGTGAAAAGTCTTAATTTTGAACTTTGGAAACAATTTCAATCCAGGAAAGCCCCTCGGAATACAGCTTTTTCTTTCTTGTCTCTGGAATTTAGCTGACATCTTGTCAAACTCATAGAGACTGAAGTATGAAGTCCAATTAGTCCTCAAAAAACTTTGATCAATTAAAGACTCAGTAAAAGAAAAACAAATTATTTTGCGGTTCCTGGGATTCTATGCCGGTGTGATATTGAGGCGAACATTAACTCCATTGAATAAAATCTCACTTTGGTATAATGTGTCCGTTGCTGTCGATCTTCTGCTTGGCAGTCACATTTTTTTTTCAGAATGTTTCAGCTTTTTGCCTAGATCCCAAGCAAACGGTTCAGTCGAAGAATCTTTTGGGCATTGTGAAGGAGTCGAAATCCCTGCTTTTATTCTAACATGTAAAACTGTGTGTAGTGTTTTAGCACAACGATGCAATCAGTATTTAGCCAAAATACTTAAAAGAATAGTGAACATTAATACAATACTTATCGTTTTATAATTTCTGATACATCCTAAATACTCTTTTCTTTATTTTTCTCGAAAGTTGTACACCAGGTGAAGGACTAGAATTTCAAACTCTTATAAAATATTTTTTTAGGAATAATTAGCTTATGTAAACCTGATGGCAGCGGCTTGCAATCCTTGCTTGGAGCATTTTGTTTGTCTAATAGCGACGTCAGGGTATGTATTGTTTCGTTGCTATGTGCCAACAGTAAGCTGCAGTTTACAGTGTAACCCAGCTATAACAAAGTGCCAAACGACTGGACATTTTACTTGTTTATAACGGGGGCTCGTAATAACGAAACCCCGATGCAGAGAAGTTACCGAAAAAACACGAAAAAGTTCCTTATACTCGGGTTAAGATAGCTGACAGAAAATTAGCATTTGACCATCCTTGTATGATTTATTACGTTATACAAGCATACTTTAGTTTTGAAATCAAGACTGGAAATTTTCGTTTCGGTGTGTCAAAGTACTTGTACTTGTTTTATAGGGATGAAATTGGTCTCCGGATCTAAATATTTAGTTCGATATACCAGGGTTTTCGTTATAACAGGTTCGTCATATCAGGGTTTTTACAGAAAAAAAAACTTTGTTGTAACGGGGAGTTTGTTCTAATGGGGCTCGTTATATCGGGGTTGCACTGTTTCTGTGTGTTAGGTTATAGTTTTCTTGTGTTTACATATATGTGATCAATTTTTGGCCTGTGTAGCAAGTTCTATATGAGAAAGCAGTGGTCCCCTCATAAGAAATGAGTTTAGTTAATTTGAGCACTATTGTTAGTATGTTTTATTTGATACAAAGTACTTATTGAGAGTGTATATAGTGTGGAAAGACATATTGTTTTGTTTTGTTAATTATAGTTACCGAGTTCACTTACTATGCATTTTACATTTCTTTATTTTTGTTACACTGTTGTTGCCATTGCTACGATTAAAATGTTGTAAATACAGTGTAAGCAGTATTTTAGCAGTAAAAAAAGAATAAACTGTTTTCCGAAAGGAGATGTACTGTACGTGTGATATATTCTAAACGAACCCGCCGAAATTAGCCAGGCAGTTTGCGGATGAGTCTAATATGAAACTAATATTGTTAACATGATTATTTATAAGATGGTAAAGATGAAGTTGAAGAGTTGATTGGCACTGTTCATTCTAAGTCTCGCATTGTGTTTTTGACAAGTAGAAAGGAATCATGGACATCTTGTTTGAGATTTTCAACGTCAAGGAACCAGAGTGGACCAACGACTTTAGCATTGCACTGCAGAGTATTGGTATGAGATTATGTGCTGTTTTGACATAACTTCTCGTAGAATTATAGGCTAACGAGAAACAATAAGAAACGTAGCCCAGGGGCGGATACAGTTTTCAAAAAGGGGGATGGATCAGCGCTAATGCCATTGTAAACGTGAGTGTTGGGTTTTTTTCAACCCATCGCGTTTTGCATATATTCTTTGCGCATCAGTAACAGTATTTCGCGGGCCCTTAAGTTGTTGATGTATCTGCTAACTTTCAAATCCTTTGCCTGCTTTGCCGGCGCTAAGCGGCAAACTATTGATAAATCGAATCTTTTTGTTTTATTTTTTTGAAAGAGTAAAAGGGGGTTGGAAATCCCCCCCATCCACACCCCCCCCCCGTATCCGCCCCTGTAGCCTATTTAGTCATTCGTGTTTCCCCTCTGCTGGGTGTACTTAGTAGCTCGGTACGAAGGTAGTGATAGATTTAAAACAATGCTGGATAAGTAGCTTGAATAAATGCACGATGCTTCAGTTAGGTGATTTATTCAAAATAATTTAGGAATGCAGTTTTTGTTGTTTACCATACGCTTTTTTTGGCATTGAGGTTGCAAGGTACTAAGCTAGTTCTGGCTTAGTTCATCTCGTTCGCTATAAATCCCAATCGTTTTTTCAGAGCCATCACTAATGCAAGAATCTTGGAAGCTATCCGAAGGTTTCGTAGCAGAGGAAGCGAAATGTCTACTGCCTCTTACATCTCCGTGCAGGTATGTTAGTTTTAAAATTGTTTTATTTTTTTTTTTCTGTTGTTTTTTTTTTCTTGGAGACCTCCAAAGGCACACGTTGGCCTTGAGTTTATGTGTGTTTAGAGCGTCGTTTTTTCCTAGTTAAATTTCACACTGAAGTTAAATGCTGTTGTGGAAAACAGGTTCCTACAAGTCCTAAGCGAAACTTTTTTATTTATTAAATTGTTATTAAATTGAAATATTCGAGTAGATGTGAAATACAACAAACTAGTCAGCAGTCATTCTAGTGAATGGTGCAGGTAGTTAGGTACTGTAACTTGACTTTTCGCAATAATATGCTTTGAAGGGAAGGCAGAGAAAAATGAAAATCGGAAAAGTATGCTTGGAAGAATATTAAAGAAAACTTGTAAACTCCTGGAAAGTTATGGAGTTTTCACTTTGAAGTTGTAGGAACAGGTGTAGCTCATTTGGTTAGTGCGCAGCCTTTGGAGCTAGAGGTCCCTAGTTCGATCCCCGGTGACTGCACGTCTGTTTCGACTTTCTTCTGATCAGTGTAGCTGTAGCTTTGAATATCCGTAAAACGGAATACTGACAGAGGGAGAGGATTCCATTGATAACAGCACTCTCACAGAGCTAAAGGAACTATACCGACGCTAATTAACCGTACCTTTACTTTTATCTTTTCGAACATAACCCATTCGGTCCCGGTTGTGTTGGTAAAATCTTCCTATTAGAGCTCATTTTTGATTGAACAAGTTTGGGAGAGTCTTACTTTTCATCTTCAGTGGTTTGATCAACTCATATCTTCTCATTTACCAAATGTCAAGATTATATTTTGTTCATCGGTTATGTAAGAAGTAGTCTAACTGGGATTGAAAGGGTTAATGCTACAATTGCAATTCAATCTTGTTTACTTTTTTTAACGTTCTCAAGACCGAAAAATTGTTATTGTCTTTTTGTAATAATTTTGTGGACATTTAAAGACCCGCCAAAAGCAAGACAATGATGAAAACAAGTATGCGGTTTTTACTGGTACTTTTAATCAATTAATGAAAGTTTAAAGTTTAAGTTGCATCGTGACCACATATCTTCTTTGCTTGGTAATTACAGAACAAACTTGGTGAGAAACTATTTGTCACTTGTGCTCGCAGCGTTTGTCAATGCGGGCTTGTTTGAGGTATGTGAAAGAGTTATTCCTTTAGTTATCTGCGCATGTTGAGTGTTTACCTTACCATAGGAATATAACGAAGCATGATAACGTGAACTAATCTACACGTTATAAAACTAACGCCTAACTGAGTCGAAAAGTTTTATTTTATACGTTTAATCATAACAGTATACAGACTGGTTAGGAAAGCTGGCAAACCTCAAAAGGGAAATACAGAGAATGTGAAAATATGCTTTGCTATAGGTTGAACGGACCACGACCGTGTACATTCTTTGTTTCAAGGGTTAGTGGGAATGTTTTGATTGCCTTATTGTTGATTTGCATTTCAAAACCTTTTGTAAATTGTGCATGTTTTGTGCACGGTAAAAACCAGAAAACAAAAGAAAAAAGCGTTTAAAGACATACAACAGTTGTTTCCTAACCAGTCCGTGTATATAAACTATGATTTAATTAACCCCGATCTCCGTGCGGTACATTTACATTTAGAATAGAAACACCAATCTGATGTGATTTTGAAGTGGATGACAAAATTTTGATGGAGATTTTTTGCTCAAAAAAGTTAAAGAAGTGAGTTATGCCTTCGGAGATCAGATATACTAACAAATCTGAAATTTTGAAGTGAATAATAAACGAAGATGAGTAATCAGACTTTGAAGGAGACGTAGATTAACTGTTACTTTGCTGATAATAACGATGCTTTCAACTAACGTCACATTAATTATGTTTTTTAATTTCTCTTTAATTACATGATTTGTTAATTTCCTTTACTATGGTAGGCTGTACTTTCCATACGGGTGGTTCGTACTTTTTATAGCTCGTTGAAACTCAAATATTTTTGGTTTTGCAGAGCTTAGTTGAAGTTATTACATCGTCAGACTGTTTCATTTCGGTGAGAGCCACGATCCTGCTTGGGGAGTTGCTTCATATGGTATGTATCAGAATTGAAAGGGTTCGTACAGGTCATGAATTTGAAATTTCTTTTTCTACTTCTAGCACTTGGAAATCATGGATTTTCAAATTTCATTTTCCAGGCCTGGAAAGTAATGTAATTTCAAGTTTCCCCTGGAAAGTCATGGAGTTTCAAATTTCATTTTCCTGGCCTGGAAAGTCATGGAATTTCAAATTTCATTTTCCAGGCTTTGAAAAGTCATGGGATCCAAATTTTATTTTCCCTTCACGTGCTTTTGCAAATGTGCCAGAAAAAGAGTAGTTGAGGTTTGTTTTGATGTATTTTGGTAAAGTGAACTAACGCAATGTTATGGAATATCCAGAAATCATAGAAAAGTCTTGGAAATTATGAAGTTTTAGAATCAGCCTGTAAACTGGAAAGGGAGACACTTTTTGTCTTACAAACCAAAGTTGTCTTTGTGCCAGAAATAGCATAGAGGAGGACCCTTTCATGTATTTTTCCCAGAGTACATTACTCGGGTCCACCCTTTGGCTTGCAGGGTTGGAGCCCATCAGGAGAGTTCTTGAAACAGAACAGTTATTTCAATCTATTATAAGTAATTCTTTTTCTAATGTTTTAATCTTCCTGTCTCCCTCTAATAACAAGATGTATGAGATTTTTGAGGACAGTTGTTGCTCTACAAACAAGATTGCGATGTAGACTTTTTAAACGAGTGTGAAATCACCTTAAGTATTTATCGTCATATCGCCTAAACGCGCCTACATATAATAACATAACTAAGTTGGGCCTTATATCTCCATAGACCAACACCTTACTGCCCTCTGAATGCAGTAGCCATTACCACTGTTTGACGTCACTTGTCAATACTGCTACATCGTTTGAAGTGTCTGCAGCCGAGAGAGCGTACGTTCACGTATTTTTACATTTTTTTGTTTTTTGTTTTAGTTTGCATCGTTTCTGACAAAAGAGAATTAATTTTTGTGACGAACATATAATTTTTTAACTCCATTTGCGACATGTTCAAAGGCGGGGAGAGGACGGGGATTTTAGTCGATTTTCTAAAAAAAAACAACAAAAAATTTTTGACTATAATTTGTTATACCACCTTCGAATAAATCGTAGTATTTAAAACAGCATGAATTAAATTTGTCAAAAACGAAGAGCCCTATCAAACAATCCTTAAGTTGTCACATTTTGACATAAATATTTTGTTATGCCTTAATTGTTTAGAAAGTATCTCTTGCACATTTTCTAGTTGTAGTAACCAATCCATATACTTTTACGAAGGTTGCATTCTCACACTTTATTGAGCGATAGACAAACTGCCGCTCTTTTGGAACAAAAAAGAAGACAGAATCTTTGAACAACCATTTTTGTCGGTATGAATTTGAAGGTACAATACTAGTTGGTTTGTACTCATTCTCATTTCTTGCATCAAATATAGTCAACTCGTCGCTTCATTGACTAATGAATATCTATTTTTATCCCGTACTGGAACTGGTAAAAAGGAGAGCAGAGTGTCGCATCCAATATTACTTTTTTTATTTGATCCCCAGACGTGCAAGTGCAGCGGTAAATTGTCTCGACCGATTACACCAGATGAATAAAAATTTACCCAGTCCGTGCAGCCCGTACTTACAGCTTATAGTTACTCAGGTTGGTCAGTTTTCGTTGTGTACCTGTTCTTCACGTTGCTGTCACTCTTTATTGGCCGTTTGGGCTAAAATCTGGCTCAAAATCTTATTTTTTCTAATAAAAAAGAAAATCTTCTTTCTTGAGTGTAATTTTATTTATACTTTAAAAGAATGACTCGATCTGCGAAAAAAGAGAAAATTTGGTGTACCCAAGAGAATTTCATGTGTTTTTGGATCGTATGCGTTGGAGTTGTAAAGTTTTGTGTGTGTGTGTGTGTGTGTGTGTAAACCTCTTCTTAAGGGAGTTTTTATAAGAATAGTTTTTATGGAATTTTTTTCTCGCTTCTTAGTCACGTGATCGGTCAAGGATGAAAGACAAGAGTCACAAAGACAAGGATAAGATGTTTCAATACTTAAATAAGGTAAGATTACGAGTTGTTAGATAAATACCTTTCTGGCTTGCTGGTATACCGAAGGATAATGACCATGGCTGATAGTCAGATTATTCTCAGAGTTTCCTGGTTCTCCCCGAATGGCCACTTTTGAACCAACTGTTCATTTCTCAGTCATCATCCTGTGGTGTGGCAGCCGCCGTAATAGGCTTATCGTGTCCTTTTGCAAGACCTTTTACCCGACTTGTTCCAGTCGACTCAGCTGTATAAATGAGTACCAGTTCTGCTGGGGACTAACCTGCGATGGATTAGTGTTCTGTCCAGGGGGAGTCAATGACTCTCATCCACTTAACACTACGGAAACCGGGGATAAGCGGTGGGCCAAATAGGATCAAGAAAGAAGCTAAGCGTAATTTTAGATAGTTACTTCCTCTCTTTATTCTTGTAATCACGTTAATAAAAGATCCAATCATATTACATAGTGGTTGCCTTGCTGAGTTAAAGACGTTCAAAGCATTTATATTTTTAATTTTGAAGTTTGCCATCTACCTAACTTCTATTAAATATACTTGCAGGACCTTGATGAGCCGTGCGCTTACCTTAACGCAATTCGAGAGACTCAGGTTAGAGTTTATGACAACTTCTCTGTTCATGACATTTGTAGTTTGTTGGAGGTTCCTTCTGGAAACTTTTTCTTCTTTTACCGTGAAAAAAGTTTGTTTCCGTCCGTACATAAACATATACCTAATTAGATTATCCAGTCGTGACTGTTATAACGGTATAATTTAAATTGGAGCTGGGAGTTGTTTGTAATCACTTGTTTACAAAGTTAAAGTTATATACATAATTGTTTTCAAGTTCAACCAATACCATCGACTGAAAAGCCGATTAATAAAATGTTGGTGAAGCGGTGACTGCCCGTGGTTTTCTACAGTCTTTTTTCCAGGGTTCGTACGGGCCCTGGACACCCTAGAAAACCCTTAAAAATTTTTGAAGCTCTTGAAATCCTTAGAATACCTTGGAAAAGCCCTGGAAATTTTTTGTTAAGCCCAGAAAGTTTTATTGAAGAAACTATATTCACCAACTGATGCATTTATTTTCGTTTAAAGTAACAATGAGGATTTTATGCTAAATTTGTACGTGTCGTTATTATATTAAGCTTAAATGATATGATTTTTCACGACATAACGACATTAACTTTCACAAAGATGTTTAAACAGGTGATTGTGAACATTGTTTTATTCCTAACCCTGTGACACAAAGATAAACTTCTCCAAAATTTTTGTCACTTTTCTGGATTTTGTTTCGTTAAGCTATCAAAAGCACGAACAAAAAACACATGCTCCAAAGTTGCTATTAGATTGCTTGATGCAAAGACTGAATTTTTATATTATTTTTTAAACAGTCTTCGTCTTGATTTGTACTCGTTTCCGTTAGGTAACTGCAACAGGAAAGGACTTTCGTTCGTGGGACTGGGCTCTAATTAGTTCGTTACTTCAGGTAAGCGATGCTGTGTACCTTATTGTAGGAAGTTAACAATGCACGTTGACAACGCGACGAAAATAAACGTTTCACTTAATTAACGCGAGTTTTACAAAAATTAGGTTTAAACGCATTGAATTAACGCGAATTTTTACGACGAGCTTTATTTACTTCGATTTCTTCAAACTTACGATTTACATCTTTGCACTTACAAATCTCAACATACACATATGTACCATGGAAAAAAAGGAAGCGATTACAGTTGTTAACTTTTAGGATTGCTCAAATGGATCTAGTGGGGAAACTCTCCCTTGTATTCTGGATTGTTCTAATGCCTCAGTGGTCCCCGCGGCTTTCCATGGAAGAAGTGAGCTACCCACACAAAGAGACGGAGGAATATCAAGACCAGTCAAGACATTTTGAAGTTGATTTTGCCAAGCGAAGATATCTTGTCCGATAGTGACTCTGAGGAGCCTATAGAGGAGTCGTGAGATTTTGATTTTTCTATAATGAAAAAAAGATGTTTTGAATTGACAATGTTGTTAAAAAAACGTGGATAAAATTTACATCAATATTTATTAAGATACATTAAATTAACGTGATTTGTCCAAAATCGCGTTAATAAAGTGCATTGTTAATATCCTATAATAAGGTAAGTGTTTTACATTTGTTTTGACATCTTTATTCATTGATTTTCTGATACTATAAAGGACGTTGTTTTTTAACCAGACGCAGTATATTCCACTCAAGAAACTAGAAGAAGCAAACAACGTTGTGTAAGTACTTCTGTGTGTATATCTGTGTTTAAATGTTCCTGTTAGAATGGGATGGATAGACTGTCTTTTCCCTCAATGCCGTCGAAGTATTTACTTCTTCCAGAAACCTTAACGAATAAATGGAACAAATTCTAAAAGAACCATGTTTTATTTAGGCTATCAGGAGAATAAAGGAGCTTAAATCAGTGGTGGATTGGCTTATTGCAAAAGCCTGAAGATGGTTTTAACCCAGAATGTTTTGTTTTTTTTAAATATTTATTGAAAATATTACTTTCCCTTTAACCCAAACTTTAAGAAGAATTGTTGTATTCAAGACTCCTTAGCTAAGGAATTACTTGGGGAGGGGGATCACTTACGTTTACTTACCCCTGTCCCTACGTGGCCGTTGTGGAGAGGTTCAACTGGTTGCTGTGTTTGGTGAATTCCCATTTTTCAGTACGAATTGTTTTATCACATGTGTGTTTTGTGTAAGGAGGAGTTACCTGTTGGTAGCTGGCTAGGTCTAAGAGATTTAGGTCCTTTTTAAATACTATTGTCTTAATTTTTTAATTAACTTTTTTTTCTGTATATTCAGGTTTATTCGTAATCTGCTGTATTTCTATAAGCCCAAAAGCCAGAAATTTTGTACTGTTTCGATTTCGGACCCACAAGCAAGGACGTTCACTAATCTGGGGATCCTTCTTTTAGAGTATCTCCTTGAAAATAAGGAGGTAGGTAGATTAAAAATCTCTTTTTAACCTGTTCGCACAACGGAAAGATCTCTGCATCTCAACCCTGATATCCCTTGTTCGATTCCCGGCCTGGTCGAGGGTTGAATATTTGGAGGACCTTCTTTCCCGCTAAAGTTCACCCAGCTTTTCATCCTTCCGGGCTTTTTAAAAATATTACTAACATAGTCCTTGTTCAAAAAATTAGCGTTAATTTTAGTTTTCTTTTGTCTCTAGTTAAAGAAACTCTACTAGTTCCATTTTAAAGAATATAGGACACACTTGTAGAAATACAAATTTTTCTCGCTAAAAGAGCTTTAGTTTACAAAATGTTATAAGGTAACGGGTGGCTCGCCTTTCATACTATGATGATGCTACAAAAGAAAAAGATTTATAACACCTGATATTTCTTGAGTTTCTATCAAAGTTTTCTAGCAGGTACGGATGTTTTAGAATCAATTTTGGACGGTTTAAGGCGAGACGCTCGTGACTTGACGTCCTGTTTTTGCTTTTTGTTTTGCTTGCAAGAGAATGTTTGTTGTTAAAATCTCGTCTCGCTCCAGCATGAATCCACTTGAAGCATTTGTAGCTAGAAAACAATAACTAAAGTTCTTACATTTAATTTGACGATACAGACATCTAAAGCGAGCTCGTTAAGAAGTACTGTAAGTGCCTTTTTAATAAAAAGTTGCAACACTCAGGGTTTGTACGGACCCTTGAAAGCTAGGAAAACCCTGGAAATTTTTGAAGTGCTGGATATTCCTGGAAACCCCTCGAAAATCCCTTGAAATTTTTTACTAAACTCTGGAAAACTTCATAAATTCTGCCAAATGATGCATTTTATTTTCGTTTAAAGTAACAATTAAGACCTAAGACGTAATATTTGCATGTCGTTATTATATTCAATAAACACAATTTTTCACGACATTAACTTTTAAAAAAGTAGTTTAAACAGATGACTGTGAAAATTTTCGTTCTGGGTTTAAACAGCCCTGGAAAAAATGAAAAAAGAGCCCGAAAAAATGTAAGCAGTGTTGTTTTTGTTTTCAACATTTAAAAGCTGTTAGAACGCCCTATTTTCTCGCTATTTATCTCCAAAGAAACCTGTTTTTCAGAGAAAAAGGCCCTTATTTTTCCCTAAATCTTGTAACTTGCTGCCCAGAGTGCCTGTTATTTTCTTGTACATAAGTTATCGCAAACAACAATAACCTGTTTAACGCGTTCGACAAGAATAGGTTAGCTTTAGTTAACTTCGTTCTTTTATTTAGTTGTGACGACAAAAAACTTTGCAAATTCGTTTTTTTTTTTCTGAAAAGAAATTGATATAGATAAACAAGAAATAGCTGGGATGCTTCAAAGCATCAAAGTTAATTCCGAATGCTGTTTTTTTACTCAAATTTTCTTGCTACTTACAGCAAGGACTGGTTATGCTGCAGGAGTTTGTGAAGGACATTGGTGAAGTTCTGGAAGAGGTACTTTAACTGGCTTGGCATTTGTTTATCTTTTCAAAACCTCACTTGTGCTTAAACCCTAGAATGGGATTTCGGCTCTCTATTGTAAAAGAAATAATACAACATATATTGTTATATAGATGGATGTGATTAGGGGAAACTACTTCAAGTTACCTTTTCTTCATTCTTCGAGTGCTTTTAGGATTGAGCTTTTGGTGAACAACGCTAATTTCAAGGGGGTCTGGGGAGGAAGGGGGGTATAATCATTGGTTGTTGTTCTTAGTCAAAACTCCAAAACTCAGGCGCTTAGATGTCAGTCTGCCTGACCAACTTACTTCCTTTCAATTACTTTGTTTTCGCTAGGCATTACAGCAAAGCTCAAAGGTAAGTCTTCCTGTCCTTTTTACCTCATCGATGGCATCTGTCATTGAAGAGGTTTTAGAGTGAGGTTAACTCGCTCACTCGGCTGTAAACTTTTTTTTATCGACGAGTTAATGAATGCATTGAATTATAGCTGCTTATAAGGAAAAGAACTATTTTTTGTTCCCAACCCGGGCACGAACTCGATCATTCCAGCCGATGGATTCTAAAGCTGATAACCGATTCACAGAACTCTCATAGATATAGTTCCTTCTCAAGTAGTGATTGCAAATTTTGATGGTTTCTTATGTTTAAGACACCAACAATGCCACTTCGTCTATTGTCTTTCACGTCACTAGAGTGTGCGTGCAAGTCAAGAATTGTTCCAGCTATTCTGATACCAGGAGCAGAATGAGTGGCAGAATAATCTAAGTAATCCGGAATCAGAATAAATGTCGAATGAATGACTTCTCCAAGAAGACAACGTTCTCCTCTTGCCTGAACGAAATGCAATATAGCTAGCAAAAACGTTGACTATTTTGACTGCAAGAACTCAGCTCAATGTCAATGGCAACTTCTATGCTAACGTGCTAATTTTTTTCAGCCCCTTTCCTAATATACAGTATTTTACCATTTGCAGGCAATATCTAACCCTCTCCTAAAATACAGTATTTAAAAACTTGCAAGCAATATCGCCATCTTTAGCCCCTTTCCTAATGTACAGTATTTTAACACTTGCAGGCAATATCGCCATCAGTAGCCCCTTTCCTAATGTACAGTATTTTACCACTTGCAGGCAATATCGCCATCAGTAGCCTCTTTCCTAATGTACAGTATTTTACCACTTGCAGGCAATATCGCCATCAGTAGCCCCTTTCCTAATATACAGTTCTTTACCACTTGTAGGCAATATCGCCATCAGTAGCCCCTTTCCTAATGTACAGTATTTTACCACTTGCAGGCAATATCGCCATCAGTAGTCCCTTTCCTAATGTACAGTATTTTACCACTTGCAGGCAATATCGCCATCAGTAGCCCGTTTCCTAATGTACAGTATTTTACCACTTGCAGGCAATATCGCCAGCCAGCAGTGGAGTTTTAAGTAACCACAATGTACTGAACACCCTCAGTCGCCACTATTTCCTCTTTTTGGGTAAACTGTCGTGCTCAAAACACGGCTCGCGGCTGCTGGAAAAAGAAGGAATTTATCAGTAGTAAGTATGGTGTTTGTTCCCGGGCCGGGTATGTATTTTGGGTTTAAAAGGACGAGGTTTCTCGACAGGAAATGTGAAATATACCCAAAAAAGCCAAACCCAAAACATACCTCACAGCATCAATTTTAAAAAAATGCAAGAAAAAAACATGCTCGTATTGTTTTGAACCTGTAAAAATTACTGTTTTTCTAAAATAACCTTGTTTTTTTCTGAGAATCCCTAAAAATAATAAATTTGCAGTTAGTAATCCTAAGAAAAACGCCGAGTTCCCCTACCATACCATCAGAGGGAGTTCCTTTTCGATTTTCCAAAATTTCAGTTGAAGTTAAGTGTATCGCATCAGCCAAGACTAGAGTGTTGTATATTTTTTTAGGAAAGGAATATGGACTCCTAGGTCTTGTTCTTCCAGGGCTGATTAGAACCTAGACCTAGACTTAAATTTTTATCCTACGTTGTATTGCCAACCAACTGCCGCCTGGTTAGCCCAGTTGGTAAGGCGTTAGTCTGATGCGTGGGAGGCCCGGGTTCGATTCCCAGTGCCGGACCTTCACTCAGGGTCTTCAAGTAACTGAGGAGAAGGTGCTGCCTTTGCCCTAACGTCTGCAAACGGTTAGACCTTCGTGTCTTCTCGGATAAGTACGTTAAACCATAGGGTCAGTCTCTCGATCTCCTATCAGGTGACTTAAAAGAACCCACAACACTTGTCGACAAAAAGTAGGGTGATCCCGGTGTTGTGTTCTGTTCACTAATAACTGAGGGCAACTGATAAGGAATATAATTGTGAGTCGTATATAGCGGACTATCTAAGACCCTCAATACCCTAGGCAACTGTAAGCCACTGTAAACGCATTGAGACAAATGCGTACTAAAAACTGTTATTGTTATTATTATTATTATCGTTATTATTATTATTGTTATTATTATTATTATTGTTATTGTTTTCATTAATATTATTGTTAATATTATCATTATTAAGGAAGCTCAAACATGTTTTTATTGGTTATAATAATGATAACTAAAATATCAAAAATGGTAGTTCACAAAGTTAAAAGTAGTTAAAAAAAAGTCATCTTCAGGTAAATGAACTGCGCTAAAGAGAACACGTAGTTTTATATGCAATTTGCAGTTATTAAGTTATCCCCGAGGGGAAAAGTCGAAAACGTTTGTTTTTTTAAACTACTTTTGACTTTGTGAACTACCATTTTTGATATTTTAGTTATCATTATTATAACCAATAAAAACATGTTTGAGCTTTTATTTTGGCATTGTCTCAAGTAGTAGTCTAAGAACTTAAGTCTTTCCTTGAAATTTGGTTCAACGAAGGATTACGCTAAAGTCAACCATCCTTTGAATAACACTGACCTGTTCTTTCTAATTGGACACTTCTAAAATGTAAAGTAACGTGTTGTGTTGTTTTGTCTCTTCTAGTCTGTTGGAGCTTTGTTCAGTTAGTGGAAGGGACAGTCTGTTGAAGCTTATGGTAGCAAGCCTGGATTACAGTCACAGTGGAATCACTAGGATTGTCCTGTCCAAAGTGCTCACTGCTTCTGGCGTTGTAAGTCGAATGGTTGCTTTTTATTCAGACCAGAACTTTCAGTACAAGTTTGAGTTGTTTTCAAGCAAGGCCACACTAAAGAAGACTGAAATCCCGATTTAAGAAACCAAAATAGTGGCTGCTTTAGAGACGCGTAGTGCCCTTGCCAGAACTGGTAATTGAAAATATACATGTGGGGTTACAAGGAGAGTTTTTTGCAAACTAAGAAAAGAGTCAATTTTGACAAGAAAAAAGCACGAAAATTTAAATTTGACTAAGCGCTTAGGTTGGTATGACGTATGCCAATTTAATGCAACGCCTGGGCGTGACGTCTTAAAGTCCAGCAGTTCTACCGTATGTGTTTTTTTAATGATGCCACGTCAGCCGCTTTATCTTTATTAAAAACTATTTTGGAATGGATTTACATCTTTAGTTTAAACTCATTTGTAAAAAAGCTTAAAGTTGGCCCCCAAGTTACGTTATGACTATAGTTTTCTATTAAACCGAGGTATGTTTGTTCGAAACAAATAGTTTAAAATAGTAGAATAAATTCCTTGTAGCCAGATTTAGACCAGATTTTAGAACCAAGTCTATATTTTATTTTCGTTTAAATAAAACGTGTCAGTAGTTCTGACCACAATATTCGATTAAGAAAACGTGTTGTAAGGTTATATGTTTTTTGGTTATTTGTTTTTAATGTAAATTGCTTATAATCGAATAAGCCAGTTCGACATTTCAGAAACACGGCGCGAGTCGGGATAAAATGTTCACTTCACGAAACTTCAACTTAAGTTTAATGAATATTTCATTTTATCCCGACGCGCGCTTGTGTTTCTGAAATTCCGAACTGGCTAATTAGAATTCTTCACGAGTTTTTACTCTAATAGAATGGCAAAGTTTAAATATAGCTCTTGCTTTTTGTTTGTTTTACGTAGCACACGAGACTATATGCAACGAGGCACATGCGAGTTTTGCTGAGGGCAAAAGTTGCGTTCTTCAACAACTGGGGAATAGAGTTTCTTACAACACAGGTGAAGTTTGTTTGTAGCATTTTTATAACATAAAGCAGAAGTAACGTGTGTACTGATTGGCTGTGGTGACGCACTCAAGTTTTTAATAGATGGTAATTTTTTACCGAGCAGACCGGGGACTTGTAACCTGTTACGTAGCAGCAGTGAGTTGTGTGGATTTTGTTTGAAATTTTCATTGCTATTAAAAAGTAATGAGAAAAATTCCAATGGAATAATTCATTAATTAAATTTATAACAGTGTGACAACTGTAGCTAGAATTCCTTTTTTTCTATAAGAAGATTTTTAACACAAACTTGTTTGCAGCTGTATGATACAGACACACAAGTTGCCACAGAGGCAGCCGACATCCTTGATGAAGCCTGTGATGATGAGGTACGAAAATAGATTATGATTATGAAAGTTTTCCTTTTTAGAACTAGGCTCATCAAGTTTGACGAGACCCGGCTTAAATAATCCGCCATATCTGTTAAAACCGGCTTAACATGTGCAAACATTGAACACGTGGCCTAATAATTTCAAGTCACCGTGCGCATTTCAGAACGCGCTTTTCAGACGGCTATTTAGAAAGGTCACAACCTACATATCGCCTGAAGAAGGCTAGCAGTATACAGTCGAAACGTCGCAGTTCTTATTGTTTTTGTTCTTTTTACAAATGTTATTACTATTTAGTGTAAAAGTTTTGCAACTTGGTGTTGTATATAAAGAATGAAGGAAATCGCCTCACAAGTTTGAGTGATCAGGAAAAATCCTGAGTCACTGACGGGAATCGAACCCGCACCCTCTGATTACCGGTCAGATGCTCTACCCACTGAGCTGCAAAGACTCACATGGGGAGCTGAGTTACAGGATAAGTTTTTGTCTATTCCCCACTGGACACACCTCTTGCACCTGCTAGCTCAATATGACCAATAGTCAGTGCTATATATTATCAAATGATTAGTGTAGAAGTTGAGTGACTCAGAATTTTTTCTGATTACTCAAACTTGCGAAGCGATCTCCTTCATTCTATTTATTATTATTTTTTATGATGATGATGATGATGATGATGATGATTAAAAAACTTTACAGGCAAACTTGCAATACCTTGTCCAGTTGCGGCCAGTGCTACTTCACCTTGGAGAAAAGGGAGCTCGCTTGTTGACGAGGTAATGTGAGAAGAAGGGGAAACTTTTGTGCCCAATCCCTAATGATGTGTTTTCATCGGTATTTTTTTTCAATATAAAAATGGTACAAAATAATAATTTATAAAATTTATTCTTCACTTGAGTGTCTGTATAATAAAGGAATATTGACTGACTCCCAGGAATATTAACTTAAGAGCTGGTTTTGGTCAGGCGTTGGAAAATGTTTTTGTACGACTTTAACAAGATTGAGTGAGGTGAGATGCTTTGGATCCTACTATTTGGAAACAGCGGAGTTCCTCTGTTTTCTGAGTTTTATAAGAACCTCAGTTTTGGGGGGTTTATAACACAAAGCTTAATTGTTGAACCCATCTTTAAATTTTTTTAAACAGTTATTCCAAATTAAAAATTAAATTTAAAATTTAGAATACGTAATATTTTAAGTGCCACGTTTTATCATGTTGGAATCTCAAGTTTTGTTCTTTCTTCCAGGTTTGTGTCTGTTGAAAAAGGGTTCAACTACCTGACAGAGATTGGCTATCTCACTCCCTTGTTGGACCAGTGGCGAACTGTAAGTAGTACTGAAAGTCTCGCGAGCTCCCTTTGTCGGTTTTACTTAAGCTGAATGATAAGGAATTTGACATCAGAAATCTCTTAAAAATCAAGGAAATGTTACCAAACTCCTCTGCAACCACTACTGCTTAAACAGAAAAAACTCTACTAACCGCTTTAGAAATCAAATAGATTTAAAGATTGTTTTACAAAAAGACAGTTATAAATTGTAATAAGATTTTACTAAAAGATTAAATTTTATGTATTAATTGTAATGATTGTCGTCTTTCATAAGTTTTTATATTTACCACGTGTTTTAATCTTAAGATCAATGAAGATTGTTATTATTATTATTATTATTGTTGTTGTTATTTTTTTCATTGATATTATTGTTATTTCTTATTATATTGGTCATTTTTTCCAGACGTATCTAAAGTGTTATGTAAAGTGGGTGGAGGAGACTTTAGCGGAGGCACTCACCACCTACACCAAGCCAGTGGAGGAAGGCACATATGTGAGGCGAACCAGTAAGAAGTAAGTGAACAGACGTAATATTCAAGGATTGCAACGAAGAGGTACCACGTTTGTCAAGGGATGCTTTTCCCGAGAACCAGCGACGCTTTCAAACTTACCCAACGAACATTCATGGCCAATTTTTGCTTTGCAAAGGAAAATTTCACGACTACCAATCATGTTCAAAATTCTTAACGGCGAAAGCACCATTCGCACACCAACTTGTATAAAACAAGCGCCTGCTTCTAACACGTGTTGGCTTCGATGCACTGCATTCACGTGTTTGGAAACCTTTTTAGATCATAAAGTATAGACAAGTTTACAATTTAAGTATAATTACAGCTAGAAAAAGGAAACACACTTAAATATGTTTTACTTGAACAGAATGCGTTGGTTTTCCATCTCGGTAAAAAAAAGACTTTGTTGTAAAAGCCTGGTGGCTGTTACATTCAGTACCTGTTGCTACAAAAACACTGATCAAATGACAAAAGTGAAATACTGTTGACTTGTACATTTACCCGAAGTTCTTAGCGCAATGATTAATTGAGAAGCGTGAAAACCTAGTGAATGGTGCATTTACCCAGAGTTCTTTTCGTAATGATAAGGTACATTTTTCCGTTGTTTCAAGAGCAACAGTAAACTGAAGAATAATAAAAGGTGTTGACTGGTATATTTACCCATAGTTCTCAGCGCGAAACCCGACTGATGGATGTAAAAATTTGTTGTCTGATGCTCTTACCAATGGTTGTAAATGCATGATCAACAAACGACCGTAAAAACTTGTTGACTCGTACAATTAACCAAATGACTGCGACACATACCCGTGGTTCCAAGAACTATGTCAACTGACGAAGGGGGGAGGGGATGACCATCTATACTAATCGAACAACCTTGTCTTTCGAGTAGACTAGGAATTTGTAATGGTTTTGGAAAAAAACGCTACTTACCACTTTATAAAAGAATCGTCAAATTTGTGTTTCACGAAGACATAACCTCCCTTTACTTCGATCATTAGTTTTACAAGGATTTTTTACGCTTTTTTTGCCCTGCTCTCAGACACGACGTAAAGGCAGCCTTGCTTCCGCCTCACTTTTACGGTCAGATGGTTCAAAAGAAAAGTGGATATAAACTTCTTCAAAACACGGTATGGCTGTTTGTTTGGTACTAAACAGTATTCAGATCCCTAGAGGACAGTCCTGTATAGCAGTTTACAAAAAATAAAAATAAAAACCAATATTTTAAGCCCATCAGCACTTAGCATTTGGTGATTGTTCCTTAATTAAAGAGAGTCGTGTTATAATTATTTTTTTTCTTCCTTAGTATTCTTGTTAGTACAATTTATTACCTTACACGAATTTTGTTTTCTGTAGAATGATGTGGAGATCTTTGCTAGTACTATCCAGACTCTTGAGCCAACCTCAGTCACTGATGTGTGCGAGATAAAGGCTGCACTGTGGGCGCTGGTAAGAATGCCCACTACTTTAACCCTTTCAGTTCCAGTTAGTTATCAACATCTAACTTCTCCTTACACAACACTGACAAAACAAGACACTTGGTAAGGAGAAAATTAAAACTGAGCAAGCAAAATTATCCTAAGCTCGATCCGTGAAAATATGAGCTCTAGTTGGGAGAATTTACCAATACATCAGCGACTTAAAGGGTTCATACATGTAGGAGTACAAGCCGCTTTGATCGCTCAGACGCTTGATTTCAAATTGCACAGGCCAGTGCGAACCAAGGTACGTTTGGAAGAAATCGGGATTGTAAAATCTCGGTTTGTCCCAAACCCACCGAGGTAGCATTCTCCTGTGCAAACACGGAGATTGTTTTTTCTTTTATAAAGTAATGATTTACAGCAGTTTGCACGGGAAAATGTAAACACCACTATTTATATATAAAATTTTTCACAACTTAGGATGAGGTTTGAGCTACTCTCGTAAACTTTTTGTTCTGCCTGTTAATTTTGGTCATGCAAACGTTCATGCGTTCACGAAAAACGCACGTGACACGTTCTATGTTACGATATCAGTTAAGATCATTGTAAGACAGCATTGTATGGTTGCTAGCTATGTAGTCACCATAACAAACTCGTCGGGAGGCAGAAGCTCGTTGCTGACCTGTCCGTGCTATAATTACGTAAACGGGTACGCTTAAATGTGGAAGTCGTTCTTGATAACAGAATAAAGGCCACTTATCTTTCTTGTACTTCAGGGTAACATTGGTTCAACAAATTGGGGTATTAACCTTCTTATGGAGGAAGATATTATTCCTGAAATCGTTCGAATGGCTGAAGAATGCGAGAACTTTGCAATAAGAGGGTGAGTTAGATGTGCAGAGAAAGAGATAATAAATGATTGAATTATTTGATACAAACTTAACTAAGAAAAAGTTCTTAATCCTTGACAAGATTTTATCCCTGGCTCCTAGGGTATACCACTCTTTCTTGCCGGCTAAGCAACATGGGACTCGCCAGAGTCTTGTATAAAGCCAAAGTCTTGTATAAAGGCAAAGAGTGTTTGTTTCGCAATTTTGCAACAAAAACTTTTACAACCGTAAGGTTTTTTTCAACCTAACAGGCTTGGCACGAATGGATGCAGACTTGGCTGCAGCTAATACGCGTACAGAAAATTAATTTCTTGATGTTGTTGTTAACTCTAGAGTGCTTGCTAAATCCTCCCCGTGCCGGCGCTTATCTCCGATTTCTATAGTGTCAAGTGGATGAGAGTCTTTGATTCCTTCTGGACAGGACACTAACCCATCGCAGGTTAGCCCCAGCAGAACTGGTACTCACTTATGAAACTTGTTCGACTCAAACAAGTCGAGTGGTTTATCTTGCTCAAGAATACAATATTTCACGGGTCTGACCGGGGCTCGAAATTACAACTTTAGGGTTACAAGTCAAACACACTGCTCGGCCACTGCGCTGCTTACTAACTTTAGATTACTCTTTGCTTGAAGGACTTGTTTTTATGTTCTTGGGCTTATTGCAAAGACACGGCAAGGCGCTGACATCCTTAAGGAATTTGAATGGGAGAGCATTAGGCATCTTGGCGACGAGCAGTGGCCAGTGGTTGAGACCAATCAGGACATGATGCAGTATCATTCCTGGATAGTCCAGGTTAGAACAGCTTGTTGTTATTCCCCGGAGTATAGTTAAACTTTTAACGCCAACAATTTCAAACCATTCTCGTTGTAAATCTTAGACAATCATCGGAATTTCTTATGGTAGTGTGTTTCGTTTAAAGTGGCCCTGCTCTCTACAAGATTTGTATCTGTAATATGAGAAAAGTTGCCTAGGGGAAGAAATATCAAACATCAGATTTTATCTTTTGTGATATTTTGTCCCCCAAAGTTGCTAGATTCTGCAGACATGAAATTTCGGATTTCAGATTTCATTTTCCAGGCCTCGAAAAGTCATGAAATTTTTGGAAAAATCATCAAGGTCGTGGTCGTTTTTGATTTTGATTGGGAAAACGAGTTATCTTATTATTTTGTCATTTGTGTTTTTATGAGTTCGATTAAAGTATCATTAGCTTGTTATTTTGGAATGGTCTTTTTGGTTTTTCGATATTTTTTGTTCATGGAAAAGTCTTGGAATTTCACTCCTCATTTTCTGTGTAAGCCCTGCAATGGCAACAAACAGGTGCAAAAGCCAGACGTATCTTTTTCTTCGAACTACAATCAGAGCTGCTTATTGTGAAGAGAACGGGGCCACTTTAGTGCTAGAGTTCACACATTTAATTCAACTTACTTCGCAATTGTCTTATTGATGTTTCGGTGTATGATGCTGGTAAATCCTAATGGAATTTTGAAATACCAAGCGAGGCCACATCACGATACATTCCTTGATGTCTATAAACAAGAAATCGTGCATGTGTTTCGGCTGTTGCTGTCTGTTTAACCAGATTCAGACTGTTGCATTCTGTTTTATTGAACTTAAAATAAACTTTTGTTTGCTTTGGATCAACAGGCTCCGAAGTCTGACTATGCCAACTTTCCACTCTGTAACATCAGTGAGGCAATCGATAATCGAGGCTCTTCCTCCGTGTATCTCGGCGAAACACCGAAGGCAACGGAAGGTAGTGGTGCCTATGACGAACTCAGTGGGATCTATCTTGGAGAAGAGAGCGTTGCTAGGAAACCAGCACAGGATGACAACCATGAACGTAAGGTGTTAGATATTAATAACGCTGCAATTTTTTAAAGTGCATGTAACGCTAACAGCTTTTTTGAGATCAAATCATTCCACATACAATTTAAAGTACTTCAGCAAAAATTTTTTTCGAAATTTGGTCAAATTGCTGTTTTTTACAGTGGCTCGAACTAGCAAAATTTTTAGACTTCTTGGTTTACGGCCACGTTTTGGGGGACTGGTTGTGACATCATTTCTGACTTGAAATATTGAGGAAACGAGATTTTTCTAAAAGCATAGGTACAAAAGAATGTATGTGAAATTGGAATGTACTTCTGAATCAAAAATTTCTGATTCATTTGTGTTTATCTGCTGTGTTTTGATACAGAGAAGTACGGGAATGACTTCTTAACCGAGTCCCCTTGAAACGCGGTCGCAAACCAACAAAACCTAAACTTCAAATGTGTATAAAAAATCGAGAATACGACCGATTTCAAAAATTATTTTTTTAAACGTCCTTAGTTTTCAAACACTTTTAGTAACAAAAAATAATTGTTAGTGTTATATTTAGTCTGATATTCTGTCAATTTTGACAACCGAATGAATTTCTTAAAATTGCTTGGTTTTATTTTACAGTATCCTTGTAGGTTTTAGCATAGTTAATATTCCTGGGTTGCAATCATTCCCTAGAGACACCAAAATTAAAGGACGAAGCGGCCATGTTGGTGCTCCAAACAAAAGAAATCATCAAAATTCTTTTGTTCAAGAGCACTGACATGGCCCCTATGATGTCAGGTGAAACCCAGCGATAGGGTCTGGTTAAGAAAGCCGGCAAACCTCAAAAGGGAAATACAAAGAATGCACAAAGAAGCTTTGTCTTCAGTTGAACGAACCGCGACCGTGCACATTCTTTGTTTCAAGTGTTAGCGAGAATATTTTGACTCTCTACTTGTTGAATTGCATTCCAAAATCTTTTGTTATTTGTGCACGTTTTGTGTAGGGTCGAGACCAGAAAACAAAAGGAATAGTTAAACAAACACATACAACAATGGTTTACTAACCAGTCCGTATAGATTAACTATAGTTTTAGCATATACCACAAGAATCAAACTTTTGTTGAAATTCTCTCTGCTTTAGTAAAGAGTCTGGAAATTTGTAAAACCCAAGCATAAAAGATACTAAGGATATAAAACCTTTGATAAGAATAGAAATTGATTTTCTAACCTAATCAGCGGACGTTATTTCCCTGTACGCTTAAGCATGATACCTAAACTAAAACATCAGCAAAATGGAGAAATGGTGGTCACAGCAAGTTCTTTTCTTTAGTTCTTAGATCTCGGCTTGCATACCGAAGTACAAACAAAATCTTTCTTTCCGTTGATTTCTTTAGGTGGTATCCTAACTTTATGGGCAGAGGAAGCCGAACGACGTAGAAAAATTGCTACAAGAGAAAGTGGAATATATGATGACGCGAGTGGGGTGTATCTAGGCGATGATAAACCCGCAAAACCATCTGCGTCAGTGGAAGATTTCGCTCCTGGCGGAATACTTGCGAAAATCCAGGACTCAAGGTTTGGAAAGGACCAACAGGGGCATCGACGGAACCGCAGTATGGGAGGCGTTGCACTTGAAACTAGTTCTACATCTGATGGTGGAGTTTACCTTGGTGACGTTGGATTGCTTAAAGCTGACGGAAAGCGAAGAGCTTTATCAAATATCGAGGTATTAAAGAAAGAGATGGGAGAGAGTTGGGACAGTTTCAACCCCGATTTTGGTGCGGTGGATACATCATCTCGCAAACACAACTTAAGTCTTACAAATATTGAATCTTTCCATAAAAAAGATTTGTTTGACAAAGGGTCAGAAAACAAAGGTTTGAAGAACAAAACAAACGGAGTTGAGGAGTCAGGAGATTTATTACTAAGAATATCTCACGTTCGTTCAAGCAGTGGAGTGAGCGCGACTAGCGAAGGAAGTGCAGACTTTCTAGTTTTGCCTTCATATGATCCACACAGTAGAACTAGCAGCAATGTAAGTGACATCGGTCTTTCTGCTTCTCAACAAGGAAGTCCGTCTTTTCCCAGTTTCTCGAGCAATTTTTCTTATAATGGCGAAAAGGCCTTATCTGATATTAGTCACAAGAGTAAAACTGACTCATCAGTAAGTGGACTGTCTAGTTACCAGCAACAGGAAGCCAAAAATGTTCCCGAAGTTATAACGAGTGAACAAGGGAAAGAAGAAAACCCCATCCTCAAGCTTAATGATATGGTTGCATCCGACCGCGTCAATATCGCGAGACAGCGCAGCATAAGTTTAAATGAAAAACGTCGTAATGTCAGTCCTACGTTAGACATGATCCCAGAGACAAGAAGTTCAAGTTTTCACGGAAGTACTGAGTTCAATAAGATAAACGCCAATAAGTCTCGGTCGAGAAGTAATAGTAGTTCCCAGGATTATGGTAGCACTGCCGAAGTCAAGATCCTCAACGACAAGACAATTATATTCCGTAGTGGAACAGAGAAACTTCGTGCTCTTAGTGTTGACAGTGCGAACATGAGTGATTTGAGGAGAGACCGGATATTACAAGCACATGGTGGCTCACAAGGTAACCACGACGAATCCGAAGTAGCCGCAATCAGATCTGGTGGCCGAAACCGGGGGAGCTCAATTGAGAAGGCAGATTACGCTCGTCGGTTAGGGCTCAAGAGTGGGGACATTGCGAAGGGGCAGTACAAACGAAGCAGCAGTGCAAGCAGTGGCTTCAGTGGGACCAGTCCAGAGCGCAAGAAGATTATTAACAAAAATCGTGTTTGCGGCTCAGCCGAAAACGTGACTGTTATTTCTGGAGATTTCAGAAAAAATGTAAGGGCGAGCTCTGACCTCACTGCTTTTACCAGCACTCGGGATGCCATGGGATATGTTACACTAAGCAGCCTCAGACGGCAACGAAGCTTTAAGCGTGACCTGGAGAACAAAGCCAAAGTTAACGTCTATAACCCCCGTTCATCGTAAGTGTCAAATATCCAAATAACGGAGAGTAGTATAGTAGGGACGGAATTTCCCATTTTTGCTGTGGATTTAATTATCTATTTTGCGTTCAAAACTCATGAATAAAAAGCGGCGCCTGCATATACTATCTCCTTCTTTTATAAAATCGATCCCAACGGTCGTTTTTCTAAAATGGCCCCCAATGCATAAATTATGCAAAACAGCAACGGTTTTTAGCTCGTCGTGATTGGTTCTTGCATGAAAGTGTTTTTTTTAACCATGACATCGTGTTTTTATTTTTATCCCGGGTCAGACGCTATAAAGCTAGAAAAGTTGTCATTTCCTAGTTCGATAAACAAGGTTGCAACTATGAGCGCGAGGTAATTCTATCCCTACTATACTACTAGGGGGAATGAGGGAGGGGAAGGAAGGAAGGCTTAGCGAGAAGAGTTCTCAACAGGATTAACTAAAGACGTATTTACTACGTGTTTAAAATGACCTTAAGGTTTTCACTGTAATTAATAAAAAGCCTTAAAAAGCTTTGCTTACGAAAAAGTTTAAACATATCTTAATTTTTGTGGTATTTTGACCCTTAGAGTCAGACCCTTAGCCAAATTATGCAAGCGCAGGTGATAGCAGAAAATGAGAAGTTTTTATTCCCTTGTTGTACAGTCAAACGTTTAACAAACACTTGAGTGGGATTCTGGACAAACATCAAGCCGGCCCCAGATCTCCTGGCGGCGCAGCTTTTGACGAAAAAGGCGCCATTACGACCCCGCCAGCGGAATTATCGGCGACGGAGGCCAGCCACGACTACTCTTTTTGTTTCCTTTTAGATCTAGTTTGTATTCAAACCTGCTCATTGTGTAGATTGTTGGGTCTTTTAAGTTGCCTGGTATACAGGGTACCTATCAAGTTATCTATCAATTCACCGTGGCATGTTAGGTGGATTGATAGATAACTTTCGTTTTGTGGGTTACAGTCCAGATAGGTTTTCCTTCTCGTTATGCCCTAAAACAATAACCTGAATGTTTTTTCCCATTTTGTAAGTGTTTCGAAGAAATAAATCCACTATTGCGCAAAAGATTGCGACCTCTAAATTTACCCCCGATTCCTAAAATTTCCATAAAAATGCGGAGGGGTTGGCGCAGTGGTAAGATCTCTGCCTCCAAATCCTGAGGTCCCCGGTTCGATCCCCGGCTTGGTCGAGGATTGAAAATTTGGGAGACCTTCTTTCCCGCTAAAGGCCACTCAGCTTTCCACCCTTCCGGGGTCGGTAAAATGAGTACCAGCATACATGGACCGCTTTGAAGCGGCCGCCAATTGCGCCTACATATGCTTCCGGTCCGTGCGGGATAAATTGATCATTGTAAAGCGCCTTTGAGCATTCATTTTTTTCTTTTAGCATAGTGATAATCAGCAAAACTTGAACTTAACACACAAGGAACAGTTACCAACTGCCACCTTCCCATACTATCTTGTTGCAGCGTTCGGTACGCAAAGCTTTGTGGTAAAATTTGCCATCATCTTCGGAATGAGTTAATTGTGTGCCACCTCCCCCCGCCCCACCCCTACCCCATTCGTTCTTTTCCCCAAATGTAAAAGATAATCGTAGGTTAGCAGGTTTAAACTGAACACACAGTTTTCTGAACTATTCTTGAAGTTCAGTGACAAACTTGTTTCAAAACTTAACACTTATTGTTTTTGTTTGCAGTCCACTGCCGTTCCCACGCTCCCTCTCGCTCGATATGTCTGTCTACAAGCGTGGAGATAGCATGACGAGTCCTTCTTCCAACTTCGATTTTCGCCACATGAGCAGCTCAACCTCGTCAAACAATGAGTTCATTGGAGTCTGCTTACCGCTGGATCTCTCGAACCTGTTTCAGGTTGGAAGGAATAAAAAATTTTGAATACGAATCGTGTTAAAAGAACAAAGAGAATAATCTATACTAAGATCGTTTGATCAGATTTGTAGTTAACTTGGCAAGCATTTTGATACGTTTGGCCTTCTTCGGGATAAACAAAACTGAAGAATATTGAAAACAAATTCGGGAAAAATCGAAAATATTCGTGTGTTTAACTCTTCATAAAAGCTTGTCTAGATTATAAAACTTCGTTTGGATTATAGTGCCATGGTAAGTGTGCATATTCGTGGAACTGCCTACAGATAGGGCACTAACAAACTATTTTTACCTGGTTAGGTTGAGACCGTAGAGTTTAAAGGTTCGTGGCCTGATCATTTTGTGGCTAACCCTACAATCCTGAATACAAACCTGAGCCAGCAGTCGGACCTACCGGAAGGACACGAGCCCAAGAGGTGTCTAGCTTGTATGCACTCCAGGAGAACTCGCTCGTTTGATGGAAGAAAGCGTTCGGTTGAATATTTTAACAACGGAAAATTTGATTTGTCAAATGGACAAACGGTAATTTTTTTAGCAATACCACTAATCTAGCTAGCAGCAGATTGATTAACAATTCCAGGATTAGAACGGCTTCTTACTTTAAAGATGTTTCGGCAACTCTGCTGCCGTGACGTAACGAAGCTACATTACATAAACTTGTATATGTTATCGATTAACAGGAAAGGGGTGTGACCGCGCTGAGCTTACCCCAGCCTGTCAGTTCCAGCCTGTTGACTTCAGATTGGTGGTATACCTCTGTCAAATTGGTTGCAAATCAAAAAAGCTAAATGTGGCTGAAATTGTGTAGTGTTGGGTGAAGCTTCAAAGGAACTGTACGTTCAGGGTCACGCTTACTTGATCCAGTGTGAGACCGTTTTCATGTTTACGTACCAGATATATTTGTTATAACACCTAAGCTCGTACAGCCCTGTCCTGTTTACCGACATCTAAGTTCTAAGTTCTCTTACGCTGGTACTAAGAAAAATGTGGGTTACAGTTGAATTTGGACGTATACAGGGCTAGAAGTTCACAATCTTAGCTCTTTCTTAAACAGCATTTTATACCATTCTATAAAGTACCAGTGTTCTTGCAAAAACTAAGGTGGTTATGGTGTTGCCGAAATACTTTAAAGTTAACAGGTTATATCTCCGAATTTAACACTACTATATTCTGGTCTAAGAATGTTTTCCAAAAGGTTTGTGAAAATTCTGGGTATGACATTTTTTCTGTTTTGGTTAGCAGTCTGACTTTGACACCTAATTTTTGGGTCGCTAGTTCAAGTTTTGGGCAAACTATTGTTTCCTTAAGGAAGACTCTTTATGCTACTTTTTAAAGTCTAGAAAGCTGTTTAAATGTGCAACCAGCTTATTCTCAGGGCTAACCTTGGATGGGTTTGAAAATCGTTGCTCCGTTATTTGAGAATACCAGTAACAAATATTAATATTGTTGCGTGTTCTTTACCAAGCGAGTCGAGGCTGCCGATTATGACAGCCTGTCGAGAAGCCTGAACAGCAATGATAGTAGTTCCACGCCCCTCAGTGTAAGTGACTCCAGTACAGACATTCCGCTGACCAGGAAACTTGATGAGACATCACCATCTGGGCGTGTGTTGATCCGCAAGGAGCTCATCAATCTTGTGGTGCGTTTAAGCAGTGGCGTTGCCTCAAAAGCCAACATGGATGGTCTTGTGAAGTAAGTATGAAAGACAACCTGACTCGGGGTTCAGGGCTTAAAATTAGTTGACTTTAGAGAACTTTATGATCTACTGGATTTCTTTAAGGGACAGCTGTGAACTTAGGTTATATTTTTCCTAAGTGTTAATATTTATTATTAATTTCGACGAAGCGTCTAGGTAGTCACAAAGTTTTATGTTAACAATTTATAATTGTTGATTGTTAATTCGCCAAACTAGAACCCATACTTTCTATTGACTAAGCAAAACAAACACATAGATAAATAAATAGATAAGCATATAGATAGGACCAATATAGGAGAGTAGTTAGGAACCCCGATTTGAACAAAATCTATACTTGCCACAGTCCGGTTACGACTGGTCAGCCAGTTAAGTACTAAACAGCACGTTCCAGTAACATTTTTGAGTTGATTCCAATCGTTTAACGAAGTTTATCTATGTTTTTCTTACAGATTAAAAGAGAGGTTTCCGAAGTCGTTCGAAGACGTATGCTTGTATTGCGATGTTTTCGATCTAATTAGCCTTTACAAATACAAACTGGACATAAGGAGGTTCATACATAGCCTTTTCGACAACGTCGACTTTTCACCTGTAAGTTGTTTCATCCCTAGCCTCTTGATATACAGGGTTCGTGTAGGTCCTTAAAAACCTTAAAAGTCCTTAATTTTCACTTTCTAAATGTTTAGGCCTCAAAAGTCCTTAAATTTTACAAAAATCAGTCATGGTCCTTAAAAAGTCCTTAAATTTTTGCTTTTTTTTGTTATCATAATTGGATAAATTTCATTAATACCCGGGAAATGCATTTTTCAAGAATCTTGGCTCGAAAGGGCAAAGTTTAATGATGGCTTCAAGCAGTACCTGGAGATCCGTACAGAGCTTCATGCAATCTTTGCCGCAATATCATAAAAACTCATGTTTTAGGTCAGTTCTGGTGGTTGATGTCCCATGGTTTAGGTCCTCAAAAACCAATAATCTTACCTTAGAAAGTCCTAAAAAAGTCCTTAAATTTTGCTTTGAGAAAAGCGAACGAGCCCAGTGATAACGTCCACTTTCAACCTGTAAGTTTTTTTTTAATCAATTTTTTCCTGTAGTCAGGAAAAAACCAAGAGGACTAACTCCGGGTGAGAAAAATAACTGGAAAACTCTTCCTTTTTTATCGTTGTATCGTCCTTTTTTGTCGTTGCTTAACCTAACATTTGTATATGTGCTCGTTCATTTCAGATTGTTGAACTTGCCGAGAAAGTGGTAAACAAGGATTAGTTATGTTCCATCCCTAAGTGAAACAGTACTTCTTCTGCACCACTTCAACCACACGATAATCAAATGCCACGCCCGAGCTGAATGTTTTCGGAACTGCCCCAGATTTTTCACTGAAATGTTATCTCAAACCAAACTACTCCAGCAGACGCATGATGTCAACTTGAAGCCAATCTTTAAAGAGAATGTTTTGATTGGTGTTAAATTGTTCAATGGTTGTCTTATTAGTTAGTTGAAGCGTTTACCCCTAAGAGCCCACGTGATCAGCTTATAAGTTCTCAAAACTTATGTCCATTATATTTCTATTCGAAGTTCAGGAGAATTTGTGAATCGTCTATCAGTTTTAGATGGATGATCAAATTTCATAGTCTCATCACTTATCAGCATATTTTCTATTGTTACTGTAAGGAGGTTTTAGATGTTGACAAGTTGTAGAGATCAGTTGCAATGTACATACAATTCATTCTTTTTTCTAATTTTGTTGTTTCACTTTAACTAATTCATCACAAACAACCGAACTAAAACAACCACTTGGCATATATGAAATAAAAAGGTTATGTTAATTATTGGATCAAGGCTTTTAAATTTGATGCTTTATATAGAAATATATTTGAGATTCTTTTTGAAACTAACTGAGATCGAAGTTCATCAGAATAAACATGCAATTTCAAAATCATTGATTCCATTCCATTTTAAGAGATTACTTCTGATATTTTGAATCTTTTTAAAAGAAATGTATCGTTTTCTCATTAAACACTAACTTTAATTTTACTTCGATTGTTTCTTAATAAAGTTAGCTAGTACGATGACTGGAGCCCTAAATAAAACGTTTTTGTCTCGACTTTCGTAATTGACGAATTTCTTTTCAAGGCTTGGATTGGGGTTGGTATACAATGAAAGGAAGTGGCGTAGGTATTCGATCATAGTTTTTGGCATTTTTACGAGTATATAGCTTACGTTGGGGGAGATTAGTTATTTCCAGAGAAAACTTTGATATTGCTGAAGTAACACCAGGAAGGGAAATACCAAAACATTACACGTTTCGAAGTTGTTTAAATCTTCAAACAATCCTTTTGAGTAGTTTTGAAGGGGTGTTTCTCCTTACATTTTGATGGATATGGTTGGGTGAGAAGAATAGTGAGTACAATCGCTAAACCATTGCTCTTGACCAGGCGCAAGTGCAGTTTTAGTTTGAGGACGGTTTGGTAATTTTCTACCAATTAGTAACTACTAAGTTAGTTCTAAAACTTCTCTTAAAGTCCCCAACACTCTCTTGAAAACTACCAACAAAATCTTTTCGTTTTATCTCCCTTTAGACTTATCTAAAAAATCTGAAAATATTTAAGTTGATTAACAATTTTAAGTTGTGTTATACCGTGTTGCATGGAATTGCGTTGAAAGTTTCGCGTTCCACTGTTTTTAAACTTTAAAGTTTCGATCATCTTCTGAGATGCTGCAATTAACCAAAGACAAGTGAGACCGAAAAAGGAAAAAAACCCAAGCTGCCCGAGCGGGAATAGAGCCCACAACATCCCGATCACATGGCAGGTGCTCTCACCACCGAGCTACCAAGGCATCTACATTGGCAGAGAAAGAACGAACCAACCCTAGACATGCCAGGTAATCCCAATCCCTGTCAAGCCACACTTGCCCACACTCAACTCAGAAACGTGGATTACTCTTTGGCGTCGTCGCACTACTTGAGCCGCATCGAACATGTTGATGGATCGTAGATTAAACAAATGGAAAAAATAGCTTGTTTCGATCATTGTGGTTATCTTCCGAGACTTAACTCTAGCGTGCTGTAGTCAACCAAAGGCAAGCGTGAGGGAAACTGAAAACGCGACGGGGACAAAGCACTGTTTTTTGTACTTTCTCGGTTCCTTTAACACTTGCCTTCGGTTAGTTGCAGCTTGTGAGAGCTTTACCTCTGAAGATCATCGCATTTATTGATCGAAAAATGCAATTGTTCCATGTATAAGTTTCGTAGAACTGTTTCTAAATTGTGTTGTGAAGTTTTTTTTTTTGCGATCAGTTATCAAAAAAACTTAAACAAAACCTATGAAGGATGCATGACCTTCAGCATGTTTGTTCTGACTAAATCAGTATAGAAATAACTGCCATAAAAACGACAACAATATCTTGCATTTTATTCCTTATAGTAGCTGAGTACATCGGTGTAAACGTTGAGTGGTGTTGATTAATCCATGCTTGACGTCATCAAATATCCAAGACTCGAGTTCTACTAAATTATTATTTTGACTAGGTTGGAATTAAAACTGAAATAGATGACTCATTATATCTTGTATTAGGTGTAATAAAGCCTATATTTTGTTCCATTAAACGCTAATCGATCTAATCTAGCATTGGGAGTTTACAAGTTCTAGCATTTACATAATATTATTCTATAATTTTTCGGTTGGAATAAAGAGATTTGTTACTCTGCAATTTCTATGAGACTAAGACAGTGCAGTTAGCATTTCTTGGCCAATCACACCAGTATTTGGTTGGACTAAAGTGAAGACCATGTTGACAGCTTTCCTTTACAAGTTGACCTGATTTCACGCATCTAAAGAATGTGGAGCAACTACTTGGGTCAGGATGGGGGTGATCTGAGGTAAGCTTTCCACGAGCACATTGATCGCTCAGGCTTCCTAGAAATTGAAAAAAACATTTTGTTCAACCATCAGGTGATGACCTAAATGCGACTGACAGAAACAAAAATGATAATAACAATGGCATGAAAGTGACATCGACAGAGAAATTGAGAACGGCATCAAGGTTAACGATTACAAAGCAAAGACGATGGTGACTCCCAACGAACATGGTAAGGGCCAACAGCAATGACAAGATAGCTACAGGTGCGATTAAAAGAGACATAGCAGTGGTAGCGAAAAAGATCGTAACAAAAACGATAGTGACTATAACATTGACAATGGCCGTGACGACAACAGTTACACTGGCACGATGTCATTAGGCACATCGGTTTTAACAACAGAGAGCTTCGATTCAGATTCGAAAACGAGTGCGAGTTTTTCACATTCGTCTTAGTGCGCGTGCTGGAATTTCGAAGAAATTACCCCATTTCGTTGTGTTGCTAAAATCTCGTAGTCCATGCGCCGAGTTTTTTTGCAAATCTCTTTGTAAACAAGACGAAGAGTTTTAGCAACACAACGGGATAGCGTGACTTCTTTTCAACTTTTCGCACGCGCAGTATGACTAATGAGAAAAAACTCGTACACATAGTCGATAACAAACTGCGATGACACCTGGAGAGCCACAGAAAACAGAAAATCAAATGAAGGGCTAGGTTGTCCATTAAAGTGCCTATGACATTAAAAATTTTGTTACGTCAGCGGATAGTCCTTGCATAGAGGATTAGTGGTGATTTTGTCAAAATCTATTATAATTATCGAGATATTAGCAGTTATTATTTTCAACTGATGACGTCAAATGTTGTTGAGACAAATTTCGAATTTTTTAAAATCTACTTCCATAATCTTTGGTTGAATTTAGACAAACTAGGGTTAACAGTGCACCTCGAGGTATTCATTTTCGAATGGATTTGTAGCAAATTTTAAAAAATATGAATTTTTTTCTGTCCAAACATTGACGTCACCTTCTTTTCGAAAGGTCTGTTCCGACTGACGTAACAAAATATTTCTTATCATAGGGACTTTAACCAGAAGTAGAGGGCCCTTATGTTCTTACCTGAACCCTGAATGGGTTGTGGGATTTTAAATGTGCAGTTTGCACGGTCAGGACTTTCGCACCGGCTCAGACTAACTGACCACTCAAGTCCAGGCGGGCAAGACCGTTCAAATCTAAAGCCGTTTGCACATGTCACAAATAAAGAGCAATCGGTTTCGTGCGGATAGTTTCCACTGACTTTTCCTCTGCAGTCGATCGGGACACCTGTTTATGAAGTATCTGTTAGTTTATTTATTTGGAAGTGTTAATTACTTTTTAGTAGATTACTCGAGTGGTTTTAGAGTTTCGTCAGCTCTCATTGGTGGAGGCTGACGTAATATGGCGGCTAAAATCACCGCGCGCGAGGTTATTATAGCCGGCGTGTAAACGCATTTTTAAAATGGCCGCCTCGCATTTTGTTGATATTTTAACTTCCTAAGCACTAAGTTAACATAACAAATTTCAAAGGTAATGCAATTTATCCCCAAGACAATTGTGCTAACAATTGAAAGATAAAACCCCGAGTGAAAATGCTTCAGGTATCGAATAAGAAAATATGATAACAAAAATAAAAAGGTTTGCACAAATATTTTACAATGCCAATGGCTAATTTTTTTTCCTCTGATAATCACCTAAGTAGTTTAACTGAAACAGCTATTCGCCTCAGGCTAAGTGAACATCTTGGTGATGAATAATTTGACGACGCGTGGTGAGACTCAAAGTGATGAAAGTTAAAGGACGAACGAAACAAGAAACCCTGATTCTTGCTTGGTTTGAGTTCTGATTAGCCACCGCTGGCCTCCTAGAAAATGTTTTGTTACATAATTTTTGCTCAATCTATTTTCTGCCAATCACAATATTCACTTAGGCCCCGGCACTTTTATCAACTTTACTATGATCCGCTTTTTTTCAGCTTTAAACTTGTACGCAAAAAAACCTAATTTACAAGGCAGCACAACTTTAGCATCATTCCTCTCCTTTAAGCAAGTTATCTTCTCCCCTTTTTCTCAATGCCCGATTACGCAAAGTTCACATTTACCCATAATTCTTTGCGCATCAACGTCTAACATTGCCAATAAAAACGAATAGTGAGAATCTGTTAACGTCAAATTTGACACTCAAAGTGTCGTTTTTGTACAAGGGAGAGTTTTAACAACTGTTACTTTCCCAGAGTTTCGTTTAGCGGTGTAAGTTTTCGGAACGAGTGATTAAGTCATAACCATTTTATGCCATTTTATCTGATACGTATTGATTATTAATCCCACCTGGTGCTTGTGTGGGTATAACTTCACAGTTTGCCACTTTCGGTCCAACACATGCTTTTAGGCTTGCAGACCAGTGAAGACCCCTCGAACAGTTTCTGACGAACTTAAAACCAAATACGCAAGTGACGTATTGCCCGCAATTGCTATGGTGGGGGTGGTTGCCTGTTAGAACTTTGGAACAATCAACTGGAGCACCTAAAGTAAAGTAATGGTAATTAGACCAATATTTTGCTATCTGTTTCAGTTTACAATTGGTGTTTGTGAGACCTTCATTTGAAAATAAACTGTTTTTTTTTCTCAACAATCAATTTCCAAAGGATGCTTTCAAACCCCGCACTATACTACCCTGCAATTCTTTTACATTCAACTATACATTGACATTGACATTGACATTGACTTTAACATTCACCTTCATCTAATCTCTCAATAACCATAAGTATCACCATTAAACTTAGTCATCCCTCATCCATACCCAAGTAACTTTTGAAAATACTTCATGAGATCTTCCTCCAACAATAAACTTATTTTACCTTTACTCTAATTTCGTCCTCAATAAATTCCATCTTTACTCAGTTATCTTTAAAGAACAACATGCATAATTCCTGACTAAAACTAATTATCTAGAGATAGCCGTTGTCTATGTAACACGTGTTTCCATGTTTTTTAATTGTGTTACGGAACCAGTAAGACTTTTCTGGGGCTTCTTTCCAAGTAGAGCAACACAGCTAGAGTTAAATGGTTTATTAATATAATGATCTTACCTTTTGCAGGTGTAGGTTGAAGGTTTCCACAAGACGCAATGGTGGAAGCCTCACAGCGACGTTTCTTATAGTCAAACATTAGAATGATACCGCAAGCGAACTCAAATTGATGACCATTCGAACAACTGATGAACTTTGAGCAATCCGTTGGATGGGGGTAGTTTCCGTTGAACAACTTGGGACAGTTTACATTTTCACCTGACATAAAAAACAGATTTGTGTTGATTTTTCATTCTACCAAGTGTTAATCGGTCACATGAAATAAATATTTAATAGAAATACCGATTTTTTCCAATAAACTATACGCTTAAGGAGACGTACAATTAAACCCGTAAATATTGGAACTTAGGAAAACGGCGTAAAAACAAAAACGTAACAAAAGGTACAAACGGGGCTTAAGTGATCTGACAGCATGAAATATCTCTTTCGAGAAAAAGGCTGTAAAGGAATTGCATTTTTCTTGGAATTAGTTAGAAAATAAAGCAATGAGTAATATGGAATGGAGAACCTTGCCCTACAGCATATATCATGAATTATTTGCATATCAATAACTGAATTCTAAATGTTCTATGCGAGTCGTGATTGTAAAACAAGAAAATGCTGTTATATTACTTTGATACAGTGTATACTAGTTCTACACAATATCCTATTCAATTTCGGTACCTGGTTTTGGGCTTGTGACTTTGCCAGTAACCACAGCATGGGAACAGCCAGCATTTTCCGGATGAAATTCACAACGCCTCGAACTCTCGTTAAAGTGAAGAAACAGCGAACATGAAACTACTCCTCCGTAGCCACCTCTGCATTTGATGAACTTTGTGCAGTCTTGCGCATGCGGGTAGTTACCATCCGGGGCATTTGCACAGTCAGATGGAGATTTCACTGAAATGTAAGAAAGCCATATTGATCGAGGAACCTTGTTCCATTGAATTAGGCCTACTAGTACTGCGTCAAAACCTTTTTAAAATACACTTGTTTGCAGATATGTCCAAACGTGGTCAATAAAATAGTACCTAAAGTTAGCTATTGGATGTTCACATGGAAAACAAAAAAGAAAAATCGCCAATCAACCAAAGCTAGCTAAAACTGGACAAAATTATTTGAAGGCAAGAAACTTCAGGGGTATTTTTTGCTAGAACTCGAATGGTTGTCCTTTGCGATTGAAAACTAAAACCCACGGGTAAGGACTGCAACAGCTGTAAATGTCTGTGTTAGCAGAGGTTTTGGGAACAAACCTGTTTATACTTCAAAATCATAGTGTCAGTCAGGTGCTTTTTTAACGAAAATACTTTTGAGTTTTGAATTCGAAATTTAAAATTAAAGAAGAAACTAAAGAAGCCTAAACGAGAGTACAAACCTGTCACGCTACCACAAGTTGCGTTTGTTTCAGGTCGGCAACGTTTTGTGATGACGTCAAAGTGATGGTAATGAAGACATGCTCCCTGTGCACTGTTGCCATCGCGACAGGTTATGAAGAGCGAGCAGTTGTTCGGGTGAGAATAATTGCCATTAAACTGTTTCGGACATTCAACAGGCTTACCTAAGGTTAACAGAAACCAATGTTAGAGAACCAGCAGACTAAGTACTAACTAGAAGACTAAGTACTAACTAGAGGACAAAGTACTAACTAGAGGACAAAGTACTAACCAGAGGACAAAGTACTAACTAGAGGACAAAGTACTAACTAGAGGACAAAGTACTAACCAGAGGACAAAGTACTAACCAGAGGACAAAGTACTAACCAGAGGACAAAGTACTAACCAGAGGACAAAGTACTAACTAAAGGACAAAGTACTAACTAGAGGACAAAGTACTAACTAGAGGACAAAGTACTAACCAGAGGACTAAGCACTAATTAGAGGACAAAGAACTTACTAGAGGACAAAGTACTAACTAGAGGACAAAGTACTAACTAGAGGACTAAGTACTAACTAGAGGACAAAGTACTAACCAGAGGACAAAGTACTAACCAGAGGACAAAGTACTAACTAGAGGACAAAGTACTAACTAGAGGACAAAGTACTAACTAGAGGACAAAGTACTAACCAGAGGACTAAGTACTAATTAGAGAACAAAGAACTTACTAGAGGACAAAGTAGTAACTAGAGGACTAAGTACTAATTAGAGGACAAAGTAGTAACTAGAGGACTAAGTACTAACTAGCCTGAAAAAATTTTTGTTTAATCATGAATTTTAGAATTAATCAAAAACACGGAGGACATTTTGTAGTTAAGCCATGAAATCGAAAGGCAATTAGGTGGGCAATTAATCACCAAAAATTGTAAAATTGACCCAACAGATATCTTTATAAAAACCAATAATGTGCAGAATGGGCATTTCAGCGAGTATAGTAGGCCATAAAGGAGCATGCCCTGGGACCCTCCTGGAGGCCTTCACTATCGGCGCACGCTAAAACTTTGCCCCTTTCCCCCCTACCCTCCTCAATCACTACGAGCTTCCGCCGGCCCTATGATAACGAACTTAAGTTGCTATATTTCTGTTTGACAGGTTTATGTCCATATACTGTCATTGGCATAACTTTGAAAGAATATGTTTTAGTCATTTGTCAATTTTGTCCTTAATTACTAATTTCTTTTTTTGCCTTGTTTCACCTTACATACCTGGAGCAGGGCGTGGTACTTTTCCAGTCACTACGGCGTTTGAACACCCAGCGTTCTCTGGATGAAACTCGCACAACCTTGAATTTGCATTGAAGTGAAGATATTGGGGGCACCTTCGTTCTTCCTTAACGTTGTTTGAACATCTTATGAACTTATTACACTCTTTGGAATGTGGGTAATCCCCGTTTTGCTTTCCGTTGCAACTAAACGGAACTAGAACAAAGCAAATTCATACCAATTTACGAGAAACAGACTTAAAGTTTTAGCTACGTAAAGTAAATTGCTTTGTTTTGACGCAAAACTTGATAAGGCTCGTTGCCTTGGTGTATTTTCATATATATTTGCGAAAGTCTCGTTTAATTTTCGTACTTTGTGAAGTTGAATTAGAAAAGGTTAATTTAGGTTTCTTAAACGAATTCTTAAATTAATTCGGCAAATGTTTGTAAAGGAGAGCACGCTATTCCTCGAAAACAAACTTAACTGGTTGAACTTTTAACCTTCACTTGGTTAAACAAAAAAAAGGCCGGAAGCCTTGATCTTAATTTGCCAATAGCCTGGAAGACTCTCATCAATAGGCCTTATGTATGTTTACGTCAAACAGCACCAAGCCTCGCTTTCGAATCACGAAAATGAGAATATTTCATAAACCAAATCCCAAAGCGCCCACGAATGAAAGAATTCCTTCGTGAACACGGTTTGCACGTGCAAAATGCTCACACCTCTTTCTTGAATACGAGGCTTGGGGGTGAAAATGACTAGTTTGACGTCAGCATGCATAAGACCTATTCAGGCAGGAAAGCAAAGCCTAATAAAAACCTTTTACAGAAGTTTTAATACATCCGTTAGGGATATTACGGAAATAAGTTACACGACCATCCTATCTATATGAGTTGTTCAAACTATTTTCAAAATTTGCCAACATTTGTATGAGACATTCTAAAGTCATCGTCATATCGATAGAATTGAATAACGGTTTATTGACACTCCACTTCTTAGTTCTTCTATGTCAAACCAATCAAACACCTGATCACAACTCTTATATTTTTGACGTGAATGTTTGGGTTCTTTTCAGTACTATAGATAGTGCTCAGGAGACTAGAACTTGTCCTTGCACAAATGTACAACCCTCGGCAAGGGATCGAAACGAGGGTCTCACGTTTGGCAATCAGAGATCTCGCTAACTGGAAAAAGCTCTCACACACAAAATTCATGGACAATTAAAAACTATTTACTAAACTAAAAATGCCTGTATTGTCGATCAAATAGTTATCTTACCAGGAGTAAGAGTTGGAGAAGGATTAGGCGTTGGCGTCGGAGTAGGAGTCGAGGTGGTTGTGACACTTCCACAGGTTGCTTGACTTGGAAAATCACAGCGATCTTTCTTATAATCGTACAAGAGATTAGAGGCACACTTCTGTTCATGCGAACGGCCATTTGAACAACTGATGAACTTGGAACAGTCCCAAGGATGGGCGTAGTTGCCGTTGAACAATTTTGGACAGTTTGGAATCTCGCCTAAATCATTCAAAACATTTTTATTGAAATCAAGATATATGTCAGTAGTGACAATGTTTTAAAGATCTTAGCAATTTTTTAATCAAAACAAAAGAGCGTGAAGGATTTTGGTTTTTACATTATAAGAATAGGTAGGTCTGATATTGCTTTTGTTGTTAAGTATCTTTTTTTTAAATACAGTTAAAATGTCTTTTTGTGACATTAAGAATTGATATAGGATACCTTTCATAGTAAGACACTTCTTAGGTTTTTGGTTGCTTTGTATAAGAAATTAAATATTTATATGTAGAAAGAATATCCTATATATTTGTAGCAAGAGGTTCTTATTCTCTGTTTTCTAAAAGGCGGATGTAAAATTTTATCTTTTTTAAAGAAACTCAAAGAGGTCATTACAAAGCATTTTCTCTCTTTACTATTGTTTTTTCCTCTGCTTCTTCTCTTATTAATCAAAAAGGTAAGCAGCCTATGTCATCTGTTTTAAAGAAAATTGTACTTCCATTTTCAAATTTTATCACGTTAAAACGCTATATTGCGGCAAAAAATACAAAATCTAGTTTTGACGCTCATTAAAGCTAACGAATAAAATAAAGATGTGAGCTAGTGTTCTATCGAGAATCGCTACCTGGTCCAGGCTTGGTTACATTGCCAGTGACACTTGCGAGGGCACAGCCGGCATTTTCCGGATGAAACACACAACGACCGGAGGTCCGGTTGAAATGAAGATACTTAGGACAATCGAATGATGTCGCGATTCCTTTTTCACACTTTACAAATTTCACACAACTCTGTGGGTGCGCGTAGGTACCACTTGGAAGGTTCTTGCAATCATCAAGACTCGTAACTGAAACATTTTATTAGTTAAATAGTTTTGTTAGGTAAGTGTATCTCTTTATGAAAACTGTAATCTATCTATCTATCCATCCATCCATCCATCCATTCGTCCGTCCGTCCGCTCGCCTCCCTTCCGTCCTTCCCGGTCCGTCCGTCTGTCTGTTTGTCCATCTTTCTAAATCAGTCTTTTTTTAAAACTTTTTTATGTGTGTTTCTCATTTAAATGTACTCACTTGTTACCAAGCTTCCACAAGTTGTGTTCAGAAGATCCTCGCATCGTTCTTTTTTAACATCGTAAAATAAGTTTGCAGGACAAGCTTTCTCTAGGCTGTGCCCATTGTAACAAGTCACAAACACGGAGCAGTTCGTAGGATGAGAATAGAAACCATTAAACAACTTGCGACAGTTTACGGCTTGTCCTACAAAATAAGGAGGTTAAATTGTTGAGTTACAAGTTAGCCAATTCCAAACGAACATAGAAAAAAACAATCCTTAACTTAAATTCAAGAAGTTGTTAAAAATAGAAATATTCAAGTACTGGCAAGTTTTTACCAGAAGCCTTGTCTTGAGTTATTGAGTGCTGCATGAACATGACGCAGGCAAACTAATGGTTTGGTTTTATAGCCGTCAAAGCAATCGCAAGCGGATAAAACGACCTTCCTTTTACCTCTCATGTAAAAACTGGAACTTAGCGTACAGAAGTTTAAAAAGTTTTTAACAGCCCGTGGAAATAGTTTTAAATGTTTACGTTAGTTCGAGAAAAAAAAGACTTTACGAAGACCTTTTCGAAGACATCATTGTCAAAGTAACATGTTTTACTGCTTTTTCAAATTTGCCTTTAATTTAGGACTTTTCCAAACCAAAACATTAAGATTTTGATTTAACTAACTTCGTTGGCTTTTACAAAGTGGCGCACATCTCGGTCAGAAGTAAAGACAAAGGTAAAGTGGTGCGTTTAGTGTAGCGCCTTTTCCATATGACTGCTCAAAGATCAATTCAACCCCAGCGGACTTGAAGCATATGTAGGCGCAATTGGCAGTCGCTTCAAAGCGGTCCATGTATGCTGGTACTCATTTTATATTTAAGACACACGCCTACAAAGGCTATTGGAATTAAAACTAAGAAAAGCAGCAGAAAAACAAGAGCAAAAAAAAAAGTACAGAAATATAAATGTGAAAGAGGGAAGGCACAACCATCTAACCGCGTACCTCGACTCTCTTCCATCTAATCCTTTAACTCACCCCCCCTTCCTTCCCTCCCCCCCCCCAAGAACTATCATACATTCCTTCA
>JAOBAT010079518.1:8953-19764 GCA_026413305.1 Hydrozoanthus tunicans | reverse complement strand
CCCCCCCCCCCCCCCTTAAAAAATAATTGAAATGCCCCAGGGTTGGAATAAGATTACTGACCAAATTTAAGCAAACCATCCCACCCAGGGGAAAAAGTTTTAATTTCTCTTTCTTGATAGGTGCATTACAGGTACTTTAACCCTTTTGTTAGGTTCTCCCCACTAGAGCCCATTCTTTTCATTAAACAAGTTTTGGAGTTTAATCATTACCATCCTTGTTCCTTGATTTACCTCTTCTTATGTATGCTTGGAAACTATCACTCCCTTGTTTTTTTGTATTTGCAGTAAATACAGATTATTGAAAAAGGTCTATTTGAGGAAGGGTGGGGGGGGGTAATTACCAGATATTTTGGTGGGGGGGACCTCTTGACCTTCATTAACCTGAACCTGTTTGAAACTAGAAGGTCTGAAAACCAGACCCAGAAAAGTGAAACATACCTGTATAGTCAATGTATTGGAGTAACTACCCCCCCCCTGGGTTTGTGTATATCACTGTTCATGTTCAATATTCACTCTGTTGATGTTATTTCTCTTTTTTCTCGCTATTAAATTATCAATTCTCACATTGCATTTATTCTTATTGGCTTGAAAACAATTGGTATAAGTTTTCTGGCCACCTTTTTTTCTAATCATATCTAAAGTGTGTAAGCTATTTGTTTCATAAATATTGCAATTAGCAGATTAATGTTTTCATAGTTGGGGATATTTTTATAGTTGTGGACTGCCTCCTATTCATGCATGTATTTATCAAAGTTGGGTTAGTTATTTTTTGTTTCACCTCTATAATAATTGTGTTTTCTATGATCGTGTGGCAGTCTTTGCTGTTGTATCAGTGAAATATGGTGAAAGTCTCAATTAAAATTGGGATATTCTTGTTTACCAATAAACCTGAATTCAAAGGTCCAAGAGAAATTTGAAGATGGAACTGCATGGAACAGAGCTATGGATGAGGTGCGAGTTGAGCGATGGGAAAAAAGATATAAAGAACGAACTCTGGAGGTCATGATCAGACATTGGCCAGAAACTGATAAATATAAAGACAGACCTGAATTGATTGCCAGTCTTGAACATCAGGTATGTTTGACTAATTCACGCCCTAATTGATTTATGAACCAATGATAAATATACATTGACAGACCAGATTTAGTAACCAGTGTTGAGCATCAAGTGTACATGTTTTCTTTCCTGAACAACACCCTACTGCATTTATCACTGGAAACTCACTGCATGCCGATAAATTAATAGAAAACCCTGAATTCATAGCCAGTGTTCACTAAATCCATCCTGATGTAGCCACTGTTGGCTGCAAGAGAAGTCGTTTTTGAGTATAAAGGCATATGTTGCATCTTTTGAACCAATTGCTACGAAGAGTTAAAGTTAATAGACCTTATATATGTAGATGACGACACTATAGCGTTTTCTTGCACTAAAGCTAGGTTTGGTGGTGGTTCTTACTTGCTGTGTACAGTGTAACAAACATTCCAATAAATAAAAATGGTAGAACAGACCTTACGAACAGCTGAACAGTAAAAACAGAGAAAAATGATCCAAAACTCCCGCGATCTCACCTAGCATTTCACCACCAAGCCCTACTTTGATGCACTTTTGACGTTATTAAAGGAATGGCTGGTGTGTTGCATTGAATGTACTTTGACCAACCTCAATGCATCTTCTTCTTCATTGTCTCCATATTACTTGCATGTAATGCTCCTTCTTCAGTTTCATTAACTTACCCCTTCTCTGCAAAAAGTAATTTTGCTGGTAAAGAGCTTTGTTTTTCAGTTTCACGTTTTCTATTAAGCTTAAAGGACGGTCTTATTAGCCATGGAACAATTTATTTAACGTTGTCATGTAAGTATTAGTTTAAAATGTTTTCAAGTTCTGTCCAAGAGTGAATTGCCTAAAAGTTTGCAACTCAAACAACAATCATTAGTTGCAAAACTTTTCAGCGTTTTACACGGTGACACCAGCTGCCTGAAGCCACGGAAAATTATTCCGTCGTTTTTTTAACAGGTTAACCGCTTTACCGAAATTCTTTTGGAACAAGATGACAAGAGCAAGCGAAAACAAAAGTATAGGAATTTTCGGGTAGATGAAGAGGACGACGCAGGATGTCCGACGCTGCTTCACCTAGCGGCTGAACGAAACTTTTTGACTGTGTCGAAATCGCTGGTTGAAAAATCCCGCGGGCTGTTATATCTGAAAACTGAAAAGCATGGCGACAAAAGAGCGTACCTTGCAGTAGAGATAGCACTTATGAATTTCCATGACGAGACGGCAGCTTATCTTATCACTCAAATGAAACACGAATGGTGAGTGGTTACCCTCTGTATGTATATATATCTATGTATATGTTAAACAAAGGGCGGAGTTCGTCATTCGAGATTTACAGGTGCAGGTGTGGGTGTGGCTAGACTGGAAAAAAGTCGGGAGATGGAAGCAAGCGGGTTCTTAAAATGACTGGGAAGGGAATAGGCTTGCGGGCGGGAGCAAAAAGGAATTGAACTCTTCCCCATTCCCTTTTTGGACAGTTCCAAGTGCGCATAGCTGTGCATTTTAACAGATAATTAAAACTTTGTAAAATTACATTACATTTCAAAGAATACTAAATATAACGGGTGAAATTACTTATACTGTAGTTTAAAGTTTGGTAAATCCATCAAAAATAATGATGAATAATGCAGCTATGACAATAAAGTCTCTTCCTCGACAAATCTACAAAGTTTACTAAGTTGAAAGATTTTACCATTTTATTGTTTTTTTAGTTTCGTAAAAAGCTAATGCCCTGGCGTATTTTTATGTGACAGATGTTTCACAGCGTACGAAAACGCTCTGTTTTCCGGAGTTGTGTAAGATTTTGTAGGTGGATACAGTATGTCGATAGTGAGAGTTAATTTTTAGCACTGTTTTTCGTCCCAAGTTCTTGTGATCGTGGAGCAATTTCGCCTAAACATTTAAATAAAACACATTCCACCTGTCCCAACCACATAGATTTCTTCTTTGCAATCCCATTTTAATAGCCACAACGCAGACTTTCCTAATAGAATGTAATCTCATCTGGTGTTTCATCCGGTTTTTAGGATTCAGAGACTGTTTTTGTGTAGAGGGAATCAAGAAAGGGCAGACTTTTGTCTCAAGAACTATATCTTACATCCAAAGATGAAGGTATTTTGTTTTTCTATTTCTCTCCTATCTTTCTCGCTTTGTTTCCGTTCCCTTGATACCACATCTTCTCATTAGTTTGGAGCAGACCATAAACTTTTGCTTCCATTATCTTTTCTTCTTTTTACTGTTCATTTATCTAGAAAGTTATCAACAAGAAAAAAAAAACATTGGCCTTTATACTAAAAGCAACACTACTGGCCAGGGAACTTGTGCATTAACCAAGAAGAATGAGGTGACGCTTAATGTCTTTGATAATTCAGTGATTATGATAATGAGAGCGACGGTTGACAGTTTCGAGACTCGTATTTGACAACACTAACAGGTAATCACTAGGTTGCTTCAACATAAACGAGGACCGAGAAAAGGGCTATCTCAGTGCTCGTTTTGCTTTAACACGAGGTTCCATTATAAAAGGGTAAGGCCCGCCCCTTTTTCGACCCTTTTCAAACAACATCAACCCACTTTTAACAATTCGAGGTCATTTACACCATAATCGTGAAACAGCTTCATTTTTTTTAATAGTAAATGAAGTCATTGGCATAATACTGTTCCACTAGTGGGCGTACGTCGAGAAAGGCTACTGATAAAAATTAAGATATACGAAATTTATCGCCAGAGCAATTCGAAATTCGCGCATGCTTCGCAAGACCAAATTAGACAAACAACGTCGATCGAGGCCCGCATTTTTTCGTTATTTTATTCGGTGAAACTTCGCTTCAGGAACTAAAATTAATAGTTGTAACACTAATAAAATTAAAATCAGCCAAATACCGTCATGGCAAGGCTCAGAAACAAGAATGAGCTATACAAAACTGTAGATTGTTTGCTTTGTTTTGAAATTGCGAAACTTATCTAAGTGAAAATAAAATGCGAATCAGAAAGCGCGCCACACCTGGCAGAGAGCACGGACCTTTATAGTATGTTAGCTCGATGGCGGATGATTAGCAACTGAACGTGTGAAACTCCTTGGCTCAGCCCTTTTATACTGGAACCTCGTGTTTAACGATAATTATTATCTAACATGGATTGAAATAACGGCCAGTCAACGAACAGTGTCCTGTCAAAATTAAGCATTGTCTGGACAACTCCGCGGATAACCCGATATATTGTGCGTTCATTTGCGCTTTAAAAGAAAAATTCAATTTGAGACATTAGCAACCATGATTAAAATTATTCAATCTTATTATGTTCACGAAAAAAATTGATATTAAGCTAGACGAACTTTTGATTGAGAAGTTAAGTACAGTAGCAAAATTTTTCAATCGTCAATCTTAGAATAAAGACTTCTTTCAAAAACAGCAGCTCAAAAATCATGTAACTTGAAAAATATAGTCTCGATTGCAACTAGTTGAACTGGGTTGAATTTGTCCGGCTAAGAACGCATGTGACCGAGCAAAATCATGTTTCATCGGGCAATGTGTCCGGCGCCAGCTGCTCGATAACTGTTTCAAGCCCTGTACTTACCTCCCTTTCATCTGGATAGCCTGAGTGCAAAAAACTTACACCATTAAGAGACCGGTCACACATTCAATACAGATGATGTGGTAATCTTAAATCGGGAGGAAGACCAGGTACGAAGGGGTATAAAAGAAGCTACATGGGAGAGGGAGGAAAAGCCCTCTCTCAACCGGAAGGGAGGGCTACGATACAACCTTTGGTCCACCTGGGACCGGGCCCTCAGTAAACTTCCTCGCCGCCTGTCACGTCACCAAGTTAGGTACTGCGACAGTCAGCCGCAACGTCGTAACTGTTGCAAAAATAATTTAATTCCGATAAGCGATTTGTTTTATCTTGTAAATGTTTGCATTTATTTTCAGACTTGTTTGCCCAAGAAACAGATTTATAAGCTTAATTCTTTCATCACGTAGTTTAGCATTTTATTTTAAACAATAATTCTCAGTTAATCAGCTGCAAAGGATCCACACAATCTAGAAATAGGCAGCAGACTGTACAAGCTCTTAAGGTTGTCAGAGTTCAATTTTCGGCAACATTTCCATGTGGGGAACGTTGAGAATCAAAAGGTTATCTTCCTTTTGCTTGGTTTCCTATGATTGGATAATTTGTTATGACACAAAAAGAAAATAAAGTTTCATTGTATCTTACTTTAAAACCATGTTTACACGGGTTGATGTATTCTCAGTATGAAAATCCAAACATTCTGGAGAGGGAAAAGCGAAATGCCACACAACAATGGATCGAAGGTTGCATAGTTCTTACTCGGCCATTTTTTAATCATCAACCACAGTGAATTATGAATGCTTTTACCTGTTTGCAGAAAACCGTAGTGGCAGTTCTAGACTGCCTGGTCAACCCTCAGTGGCCTTACCTTCCCGAGAAGAAGGAACGATATGGTAGCAAGGCTGAAGAACAAGGAATCGAGCGTGCGTGGAGCAGTGTCCCGGATGATCCTCTCAATTACCACTTCCTGTATCACGTACTAGATGCTGATGAACAAGGACACCCTCCTAAGATCAACGGAGCCAAGAATCCTCAGTTCAAACAGTCCTCCAAGTCTGCTCTTCATCACATTGCAGAGAGTAACAATAAGGTATTTTATGTAAAGACCTTCTGATCTTGCTGTGGTGCATAGTAGTTGTTTCAAGCGATAATTAGTGATACAAAAACAGCAACACATACACCGCAAAGTAATTTATAAGCTGTATAAACTTATCAAGTTGCCAAAGAGATTAAAAAGTAAAACGTCCGAAAAGTTCATAGCTGAAGATTTACACTAATGTTTTCGACAAAACTTACATCTTCAGTTGTGACAGTTTTGTCGAAAACGTTTGTATAACCTTTCGACTATGAGGGTTTTATACCATGAAATATTTTGGAGGGATGACTGATTAAAACTAAAAGAGTTTCGATCTATTTAACCCTGCTTCCGAGTCAAAAACTTTTTTTTAAGTTTTGCTAATCTGCAGAGTCTTTTTGTTCTTATAAATTTGTTTTTTTTTAAAAAAAGCTTGTGATGCCTAAGCATAGCTTAAGTTTTACAATAGCAAAAGGAAAAACTACGAGAAACCTTCTGAACTCTCGACCCCTGGTTTACAAGACCGTTGACCATTGAGAGACGGGCGTGCTTCTGAATTAAAGGTGATTTTCACTTTATATTAAGATAAAGTGCTTCATGTAAATAAAAAGAAATATTATAGCTATAGCAAAAAACAAAAACAAAAAACAAAGAAAAAAAACAATCTGCAATCTCAATAAGAAAAAAAAACCTGGAAATAGCCCCTGGAGAGAATTGAACTCTCGACCCCTGGTTTACAAGACCAGTGCTCTAACCGCTGAGCTACAGAGGCGGTGCAGTTTATTGGTCAGTATTTTAGATAAAAGAAAAGTCTTTTTACATGCTTTACGTATCGACGATGTTGTTGTAGCAACGTAGAGAGACAAAATACTTTTGAAGTTCACTTAATTACCAAACTACTCAATATACAAACAGAATTGCACTCAAGCCTCCAAAGAGAACTTATCTCTGCACCTCTGGTTTACTAGACCAGTGCTCTAACTACTGAGCAACAGAGGCTGTTGACACATGAATATTAAACCATTGTCAAATTCTCCTGTAGTTAAAAAAACGCCAAATAAGCCTCTAGAGAGAATTGGACTCTCGACCCCTGGTTTACTAGACCAGTGCTGTAATCACTGAGCTACAGAGATTGTTGACAAAATTAAGAATATTGAAATATTGTTCCACACTTTGTAGATAATCTACAACAGTAAAAAACGACGAAAAAACCTCTAGAGAAAATTGAACGCGCTACCGCCTGTTTACTAGAACAGTGCTCAAATTGCCGAGCTACAGGGGCTGTGTTTCGGCCCGATTATTTTTAAAGACAGAGCAGAAAGAGGAAAGACATGCCTGCTGTATTCATGGTGTTGTTATGGTAACCCTTACAAAGGTTTCTCGCACCATTTATCACTTGTTTTTACGCCTTTTAGAAGAATACATCGTTTGATTGCGAATTCGACGAAATACAAATACCGTGGTTTACAAAAGAGTTTTGCATTTCAGCGAGATTGTCATTATAGTCCGTAATTTGCTGAAGAAGGAGATCAAAAACGTTTCGTTTTCGTTTAGTTTATTTCTTTCTAAACTATCTTAAATAATATAGAACAACCAATTTAACAGCGAGATAATTAGCTTTAGAATATCCCTTGATTTAGTAATCATGTACTAGCTACTTCTTAAATTTAGACCACTGCCAGTTTTTAAGACAACATAATATTATTCTTGACTTGACGTTGTGGTTTTAGGTAGTTGAGAATAACTCAAAAGTGGGCTATTTTCTAATTCCCAATATTTTGTTACCAGTTTTCCAAACATTTTGCGAAAAAAATCTTACAATTACGTATACAGTATTAAGGAAGCTCAAAAATGGTTCCCGTACTGGAAAAGTAAAGTCTCGATCCAGGAATTTACAAGACTTTTACTCTAACTTTTCCGGCAAAAAATTGATTTTTTCTTTCTATTTAATCAGGATGAAAAAAAGAGTTAAACCTACAAAAATTAGTTAAGGGGTTGAAAAAAAAAACAAACAAACAAATGAACAGAGTTAACGGAGAAAATGGGAAAAGTGGAAAATGTTTGTACAGATTAGAACCTCGAGTCTTGTGTTAAGAAACCAGAATCAAAATACCAAGGAAACAGTTAATAACAAAAGCACAGGCTTAAAAATATTTTTTGAGCTTGATTACAGTTTTGTGTCTAACAATGAACAACTACGTCAAGAGTTTTTACAATAAAAAAGATTTTTTTTTGCATCCCGACGATGAAAGTTTTCAGGAAAAGCTGTAAAATATACTTTAAAGGGCTCCCTTCCTACCAACGAGCCTATCTAGCTACCTACCAACCAACCTATCTTTTTTAACTGCGTACCCACCTAACTTGCATAACTTAAGTTTTACAATAGCAAGGGGAAAAATGACGAGAATTCTTCTGAACTCTCGACCCTTGGTTACCATTAACTCTCGACCATTGACCACTGACAAATGGGCGTGCTTCTGAATTAAAGGTGATTTTCATTTTACACAAAGATAAAGTGCTTCATGTAAAAAAAAGAACATCGTAACTATAGCAAAAAACACAAAACAAAAAATCAACAAAACAAAAAAAACAATCTACAATCTCAATAAGAAAAAAACTGGAAATAGCCCCTGGAGAGAATTGAACTCTCGACCCCTGGTTTACAAGATCAGTGCTCTAACCGCTGAGCTACAGAGGCGGTGCTGATTATTGAAAAATATTTTAGGTAAGGAGAAATCTTTTTACATACTTTACGTATCGATGATGTTGTTGTAGCAACGTAGAGAGACACAATACTTTTGAAATTCACTTAAGTACCAAACTACTCAATGTACAAACAATTGCGCTCAAGCCTCCAAAGATAATTTAACTCTGCACCTCTGGTTTACTAGACCAGTGCTCTAACCACCGAGCTACAGAGGCTGTTGAAACATTCAGTTATGTCTCTAATAATAAACAATTACGTCAAGAATTTTCAAAATTTTTTGTATCCCGACGATGAAAGTTTTCAGGAAAAGCTGTCAAATATACTTTAAAGTGCTCCTTTCCTACCAACGACCCTGTCTCGCTACCTACCAACCAACCTATCTTTTTTAACTACGTACCCACCTAACTTGCTGTCTGTCTGTACTGTATGTAGGGAGCTATCCAGCACCCGGTGGTACGAATGCTGGTTTCAAGGAAATGGTCAAACTATGCACACTTTTTGTTTAGGTGAGTAACTATTTGATTTTTTATAAAATAAATATGCTAGACTTTTTTAATAAAAACCTTGCTAGAGTAAGTGCGAGGATGGGATAAAATAGGTACGGTAAATAATTCACTGACAATAGGCTTGAATGTAATTGTCGAGTACAATACTCTTTTAAGCCCCCCCCCCCAAAAAAAAAACGTTGTAAAACCGCCGTAGCTCAAACCCTTGCCTGAAATGGAAAGTCAACTAAAGTCCTTATAGAGCACATAGTTTTTACTTTTAGAATAAAAGTGTTTTCGTCTATGACATCAGAATTCGAACAATTGGAGAAAATTTCTGTGTCTCAGTATGCTTTATAACAAAAAAAAGAATGTAGTTTTTTACCGAGCAGGTCGAGGACCAGTAACTTGTAACTTAGAACCAGTGAGTTGTGTAGATTTGGTTTAATAAATTCAATTCTCTTAAATTTTTGTTTCAAACAATATTTCAAGGGAGACTATTGTAACCAGAAACATTTTGCTTCGATTTAATAAATTGTCTCTGCCTCATGCTACGTTAGCGCTGCGAACATGAACATGAAGAGCGAGAAACTGTTACAATGATGATTATGATCATCGAAAACGAAAATTGCGTATTCTTAAAAATACCTATCCATATATTACATCTACGTTTGTTTTGTATGTGTTTTTTAAGAAGCTATAGTGTGGAGATTTAGGAGGAGCTGATATTTGTTGCTCATTCAAATCTAAACTAAAATATATGGCTCTTTTTTTAGGTTTGGGACATGCAATTTTAAGATGATGTTGTGTGTTTTCTCAGTCTACAGGCCCTGTGTTACGTGTTCTTCCTGACCGTGTTATCCTATGCTCTCATTTACGGCTCCACCCGAGCGGATCCCAACAAATACACCAACCATGGAGATCGTCTGAGGGTCCTGTGTGAAGTGATTTCTGTCCTCTTCATAATGTTTTACATCGTGGCTGAGGTGAATCAGATGGAAAAGTATGATAGTTCGTTGCTTCAAATTCTTCTGTGATGCTGGAAGGGAAAGTGCGAAGAAAAGTTAAGAAACTCCTCAAATTTCCGAGCTCCTGGCAAACGCTTTTTTTCTACTTTTATACAATTTAGACTAGACTAAGGTTCATGTTGTTTTCAAGCTTATCACCAAGTTAGATAAATACTGTGGAAGAAATGTTCTTTTTGTCACAGGCTTGTTTTACTCTGCAGGAAAAACTGCTGAGTCCATAATGGCAATCCAACCATTATATACTCTCTGATTACCGGTCAGGCGCTTTAGTTAAGTAATCTGCTCTCTATGTCAGTTTCTGTGGCTCAGTCGGTAGAGTGTCTGACTGGAAATCTGAGAGTCATGGGTTCTAATCCCGTTAAGAATTCAGAGGTTTTTCTTCTCCATATAATTGCTTCTATCGCTACTGTCGTCGAAAAACGTGTTTTGACTCATTTTTTTTGAGCGATGCTAGCGATAAGGTGTTTCGATATGATCGACGCAGTCATTCCAGAGCTTAGAATAACAATATTTGTGCGCGAGTTTGGCGGTATTTTGAAAAATTTCTGAATAAGTACTGGTGACGAGTTGTTCTACCAGATGTTTTCATTGTGTACAATGCACTCCGGGAAGGCTTTCCTTCGCTACTAAAATTTAATGTGGTTTCCATTAAAAAAACACTGTTGCTCCCGTCGCGACTACGCGGAGATAGAAATTTTTCTATTTAAGTGACGCTCGTCGCCTCTGTTTCTCCCATCGCTACTATCGCTGAACAGCGTGTTTCCATATGTCGCTACCGTCACCACTGTCGCTGAACAGTGTGTTTCCATATGTCGCTACCGTCGCCACTGTCGCTGAACAGCGTGTTTCCATATATCGCTACCGTCACCACTGTCGCTGAACAGTGTGTTTCC
>JAOBAT010079507.1:0-19766 GCA_026413305.1 Hydrozoanthus tunicans | reverse complement strand
GTTCCAGTAATATGGTGAGAAGAGAAACTTTTAACATAGTGTAAGAACTTTTCATGATCACCTAGTCTATCAGTAGCTAGATCCTGGAGGATAAAAGCAGTTCAGTAATATGGTGAGAAGGGAACCTTGTTAAATAGTTTAAGAATTTTTCATGATCACCTAGTCTATCAGTAGCAAGATCCTGGAGGATAAAGCAGTTCCAGTAATTTGGTGAGAAGGGAAACTTTTAACATAGTGTAAGAACTTTTCATGATCACCTAGTCTAACAGTAGCAAGATCCTGGAGGATAAGGCAGTTCCAGTAATATGGTGAGAAGGGAAACTTTTAACATAGTGTGAGAACTCTTCCTGATCACCTAGTCTTTCAGTAGCAAGATCCTGGAGGATAAAGCAGTTCCAGTTCTATGGTGAGAAGGGAACCTTTTAACGTAGGTAGATCCAGGAGGATAAAGCATGTAATGTGAAACCACAGATCATGTTCACAATGGCATTGCTCTTTTTCGTGCAAACATTTTGGTTCAGCTTTAATTCATGGGAGTTGAAGGTTTTTTCTGCTCTATGGTAAACAAAGTGTTGGAGAAAACCATCAAACAGCTCTTTCTAAAATAAACTTTTCACGTTGCAGGGATGATGACATTGATGAAGATGACAAAAGCAAAGCAGCACTGGGGACTCCATCTATCACGTCATTTTATTTTTCCAACAACGAAACACCTCAGCAAAACCAACATCGCTTTTTCCAAGAAAGGCATTTGGAGCAAGTGAAAATATTTTGAAAACCCAATCTTTTGTAGTTTAATACTTGCCACTTTTTAGTAAGATGAGTAGTGATAAATGTTTTCAATGCTGAATTCTGCTATCAAATAATGTAAAACTAATAACATTATACATTCAATTGGGCAGTACTAACCAAAAAAAACAGCAAACAGGTTGACTAGACAATTTCTTCAAAAATATTTAATATTTTCTTAAAGTAGACAGTCTTTATAAATTTATCAATGCAGCATATATTATTATATAATGTAAAAATTCTTTGGTTAAGACAACAAAGAAACAGTCACTTATTTTTGCTACTGACGCGCCACAACAGGTTAATTCTTTAAAGCAAAACTGTCATTTTGTACCAGAAGTTGTTTCCTAAAAAAGTCTGTACTCAAATGAGCATGGAGAACTGTTCTTAATTGGAAAGTAGCTTGAGTGTTGGTTGAAATAAGCCAGTTTGAAACAAGTTATTTGACATGACAATAGTCCATAACTTGTAAAATTAGGAAGTTTAGAAATAACAATTTTGAAATAAAAACTAAAAGAGGAAGTTGCAGACGTAAAATAGCCCCCTTTATGAGCAGCTGGTTTGATAAAACAGAACCTTGCCCCTCAGCTGCTGAATGAGAGGGTTTAAATTATGCAGAAAATTGGTATACAAGATGCAGTTTTACCCTGTAAACCTCTTTTTAAAAAAAATCCTTTCAGTCCCAGTCTGTTTTCTACATCAAAATTCTTCTTACAAAACAAGATGTCAATTTTAGTAATGAGAATTGACCTAGCAAAGTGAACTACTGAAGGTAAGTAAAGTTCTCCCAAACTTGTTCAATGAAAAGCAGAGGTTATAGTTGGGATAAATTACTAATACAACTTGATCTGAAACGATTTTAAAACACTGACATCTTTATAACGCCATGTTGCAATTTTTAAAATTGCAAAAAAGCAGGGTAGCAAAAAGTTTTGGAAGTAAGAGCAAACTGTATTACCAGGGTAACTTTTAATAACACATTTTAGTTCTTCTTGAGTATGTGTCTCTTTGTAACAGTTAAACAATAAAATGTACAGTAGTATAGAGTTAAGGTCATTCCACTGAAATGGAACCCACAATGAGATTTTTGTCAAACTTTGCCTGCTTTTTCATCTTATCGGAACTTAAGTAATAAAATTTGGAATCCCCACACCAATTTTGGAGCAACAGCACCATGCTTGTAAGCAGTAATTTGTAATGATTGTGTTCACAAAGTTACGTTTCCGACCATTATTTCTTAATCGACATCGAGAATTGCTCTATATTTGTTTTACAAGAAGAAAGTTAATGTGGCAAGACTGCAGAACACCCCGCACTTTTTAGCCAGTGGCTGCGGCTACGCAGTGGCTACAAGTCGTTACTTAAAGTAGCTTGAAAATATTTTTCACGACGTAGCCACTACATTTACAAAGATCTTCTTTCTATTATAATACACAGATAATTTAATTTCCTCTTGCTAAAGTGCAGGTTAACAGAACATGGAGAGGAGAAGAGCTAGAGTATATATACGTACCAGATCGGTTCTTCAAGGACCCCCAGACAAGGCAAGTTAATGAAGGGATTAGGATAAACAGAAGCCTGAGAGATGCATCCTGCACACTAATGAACTCCAAGGCTGAATTTAGACAAGGAGTGATACCGCGAGTGGAGAACATTAGAGGACTGAGAGACTAAGCACTCGAGAAGAAAAGAAAACAAACACGGAATCTTAAATCGACAAAGACGGATCCCACATCTATGACATTTCAGTGATGCAATATAAACGTAAGGCAGACTGAAATTGACAGATTCACCAGCTGAAGAGGGAACTTTAGTTCCGAGACGTTGTGGTGAGGACACAAATACAAAAAGATGACATTTCAGAGCGGTTAAGAGAAGACAAAAGGATTTTTTTAATTTTCTCACATAGCCACTCACAGAGATACTTCATTCTGTTGTAAGAGACATACTGATATTTTATTTTCACTACGTAGCCACTACACAGAGATACTTCGTTCTGTTACAACACACACGTAGACCGATTCTTCATTTTTCACCGCGTAGGCACTACACAGAGATAACTTCGTACACACGTAGACCGATACTTAATTTTCCGCCACGTAGCCACAACACAGAGATACTTCGTACATAACACGTAGACCGATACTTTTTTTCACCACGTAGCCGTAACCACGGTCAATAAAATGGTCTGTTTGCGGTACGAGGTATTCTAAAGTTACTCCGTTATTGCTTAATTCAAAACATAAAAAAATGATAGGTCGCCATGAAAAGTCTATTTACCTCTCTGGCGAACTCCAGCCACAAGGGAAAAAGCCGCCAATTTCAATGCGTGCGCGCTAGCTTACGCAAGAAATTATGCGCAATGCAAAACTAGGGTATAACTTTAATTTGGATGTCTAAACGACTTGACCATACTGTCAATGGTGATGGCAACTCCAACAATTCCTCCAACGATGCCAAACACAATAAAGCAAATGTTCTTGAACACAGTTAACTTTGAATTCTCGTGCTTCATGAGAACAAGATGAAATGTACATGGTAGAATGTATGCAAGCATTGAGCTCCCGACAGAACCAATAAATGCATTAACATACGCAAAGTCGTCTCTCAAGGCCCATGCAATAACAGCAGTCACACACACAAGAAACCCCCTCAGGACATTTCTCTTCCAGGTAGGTGTCTGTTGATAAATTAAATACCATTAAAGTCATCTAACGGGTAACTTGTGCCACACTAGAGTACATTGTATAGCTTTTCCCAGCTAAAAACCTGTTGACAACTGGTGCAGGGCCAGCAATTCTGAGGGTGTTGGCGCGATACTTTAACTACGAAAATATTCGGACTATTAAACTTCAGACAACAAAAAAAAGTACGCAAATTTAATCGTCCGAAAACGTTAACTTCCGAACATTAAGATGGCCAAAAGTTTTAAAATATGCTCAATTACCGACTTACAATCACAGGATTTCGGGACCTGGTGCGTTCAGGAACCCATTTTAATAGTGATTTTACAATACAGGTTCGTCGTCTTCTACACTTTTTATTTTTATTAAGAACCAGTAAAATTTTGCCCGGACTCAATGTTCTATCCAGTTTTACAACAATTTGAGGCTCAAAATGTTCTTGTTTTGCCCTTAACTACAATATATTACTTTATGGTTGAAAATCGACCTCGTACATGTAGTTCGGTTACAGTTGGAGTATACTTATAATAAATGTGTGGTGCTCTGTGATGACCGCTTGCCACTCTTAATTTGCTTTTTTTTTTCTTTTTACGCTCATTTTGCTATTTTTTCTTTTTTTTTCTTTTTTTTAAATTTTCATTTCAGCCTCAAATTGTTCTTTATTTGTTCTTGTTTTTCGGGCGATTAGAACCTCACTGTTCTTTTTGTTAAGTGTGTCTTAATAAAAAGAAAGTTTAATACAATGACAGATTCCTTGGTTCCTCTTCTGGGTTTGTCTTATTCTTTGAATCAACACTACTTTTAACATGATCGGCGTTTTGTAGTAAACTGAAAATAGCAGACTGGAACAACAGTTGCGTCGTTTTCGTTGCGGTTCTTTTTTTAACCAGTTTAGTTTTATTGATAACTTTAGTGTCGTCGTTTGTCCGAACGCTTTTCGTTCAAAAATAAATGTCCCAAAGTTTAAGGTACGAATATTTTCGTAATGAAAGTAGCGGTTACAAGTAGATCATATCCGTTTTCAGTTTGAGACGCAAGATGTATCCAAGTTAACAAAAATCCTAAACACTGCAGATTATCTTACTGTTACAACAAATGTTGCTAGGTGTTTTAAGATTCTCTTAAGAAAATAAAAAGGTAAATATTAAAGTTTTGTATAATTAAGTGATCGATATACTGCTTTTGTTACATCGGACACTACCAAAGCTTGAAAAACAAACTAAAAAATTTCAAAAGTCTTGTTGAATTGCTTGAATTATCTTCTAGGTAACAAAAACGTTAAATAAACTTTAAAAACCAGAAATTTCTCCAGTTTCTGTGTTTCTCCTTTTTGTTATTTAATCAAACCCTCCTTTTGAAACAATTTTTTTTATACATTTTAATTACACTGATAACAAGTAATACCTGATATGGAATCTTGACTTCATTTACAGCCTGTGAATTACTGTAAGATTCACTCCCTGTACTTGACTGAATGTTACACGACCTTGAGGACTCCAAGTCTTTTGTATCTCTTATGGCTTGGTATTTTGGGTATGAATCGTCTGCCAAATTTGTGCTCTCATTCCGCCCAGCAGCAATGGTAGCCATGTGAGACTTTTCCTGGCGAAGAGACTTTGAAAACAGAAAACCTTCAAATATTTCAATTACTGGAAAAAGTTGCAGAGGATAGGTGAATAAAACTGCAATGCAAAGGGTAACCCTAATGCCTTGAGCTAAAGGTCCAGTTGGTAACGTGTCTGTGACTATCTGTGGTACCTCGCTGCCATAAATGAGGTATCCTAGAATACCAAACGAACCAAGGATAACTGAAACTTGAGCAATTGCAAGTTGAAGGTACAGGGGGAATCGAGCTCTGTTGTCCGCCATACTTGACTCAATGGGGATAATCTGCAAGAAATATTAATCAATGAACAACAAACTGAACATAGATTATAGTAATTACAATTACTGCTTTTGAATACTATTATTATAAGTAGTAGTAGTAATAAGTACTGTTATTACTACTACTGTCATTTATTTTACTAGAAATAACAAAAGGTTAGAATGTGCAAGTGAGAACAGTTTTGTATATGTTGTGTCAAAACTAGGTTGTTGGTTAACTCTGTCTGCCACAATAACTAAGTTTTCATTATTATTATTATTATTATTATTATTATTATTATTATTACTATCATTATTGGGTGGTTCGTATTCAAAAATGAATTAGTTTCACTTTGAACAAACATTATGTAATAACTATAATCATGTAATTCATCTAATAAAGCCTTCGAACATTTCTTCTTAACTTTTCACTCTGCTGCTACCTGATATAATGAATCCAAGTATTAAAAAAAAGACAGCAAAGGCAATACTTACGCAACCAATACCTTCATATGCACAAGTTAACTGGCCAAAGAAGACAGGAAATGTTGTTATACTGGCTAATCTAATGTCATCAATCTTGAAATGGAAACCTGAAAACAGATTGTTAATAAGAAAATGATAAAAAAAATTATTTTCTTCATACTGGACACAAAAATCAAGCAATCACGTTATTTGAATGATAAGCTTAACTCCACAACCCAATCACCGCCTGCCCTTGTCAATAGTTTTTAAGGCATTAGGCTACAAAGTTGCTTTTTCTGAGTCAGTAGTCATTAAGACCCAAAGCAATAACTTGCCCTTTTGGATTTTATGGAAAGTGAAAACAATTCTAGCTGTTTTAGTAAAAACCAACTAGTATACTACCTTCTAATTTAAACCATTTTCACCAATATTTATTGACTTATCAATAGACAGTGAGTTCAGTTGGTTAGACAATCTGATCGCCACATTTGTGATAGTATACAAGTTTGTCAGTTTCAACTAAAAGCACTAGTCTGCCGTACAAGGAGGCTCAGGCTCTAATCAGGTCTTGCCCAAACCTTTGCCTGGAGTCTTAAAATAAATGAGAAGTGGGTGCTACTTTGATAATCGAATAAGGCATCTTTAAATTTAGAAGAAAATCGCTTTTCTTTTGGTCTAATTCTGAAAGAATTACCCTCCCTAGGGTCAGCAAATAATTTTAATTAGGCCAAAAGGTGTGCGATTTTTTTCAAATTTTTACTTGGCCTCATTTGTTTTACTGTAATGAATATGGAAAGTACTCCCATACTTTTTCCCATCACAGATCTAGCTATAAGAAACAATCAACTTACCATAAAGCATATAGCCAAGCACTCCAAAAAATGCTGTCAACAGTGCAACGTTAGCAACTGCACTGATTGGTCCAAGCTTGCGCAAGTTGCGAATTAATGCCATCAGTATAAGCAATGGTAGTGGTATAAGCTCAAGTAGGGGGAAAAAAGGTGCAGTTGTTTCCATCTTGAGTGCTTTAGTATAGGTCGAAGAGTTTGTTAGCGAACCAACCGCTGTGTAACTTACACAGGGAACAATTATTTGCTTCTTTTGATGAATCCTGTGAGCTCCAAGAATTATTGTTGAGTTGTCATGAGCTCTCAAGTTAGACGATGAAGTGCCAACAGTTGAGTTTGTTAATAAAGGAGCTTTAATTTTCATAGGAAACATTGCAGCTAATGTGTTTCCCATAAAAATCATGTAAGCCACACAGAAACCAAGCTGTGTTAATATCAAAGCAACATTCACAATTCTTATACCCCAAGGTCCAAGAGCTATTAAACTTATATCTCCCAACGACATTTCTCTCTCGATACGCTCCTTTATTAGTTGCATTTCCTCCACACAACCGTCATCTTCGGAGTCTCTATACTCAGGTAATGATTCCAGGACAAGTTTGACTGCAGCATTCTTGCACTTGATAATTAGCACGCAGCAGTGCAGTGTAATCAATGCAATAACGATGAGCCCAGCGACACCCAGCTGTGGTAGAAAAAATCATTGGTACAAAAAATCCTAAGAACAACTGATACTTACCTAATTCTTATAATTAATACTAGCACATACAGTAGATCCCTAGATGTGTTTAAGTACTAATTCTCCTCCAGGGGTAAAGAGAGGGAAAAGGGAAAAATAAATAGTTTCCCCCTACAGGTGTTGAAACAACATTTTTGGTAGAGGGTAGTTTGATAGAAAATCCAATCATATTAAAATCCTACAGTTAAGAATGCTTTTGTATTTTATCTGTTTTGAGAAGACTTGTTAACTTATGCATAAAGAAGACTTGCTAACTAAAGCTAACTGGTTGAATTAATATATGCATATTTGCTCAAAACTCACTTTTTTAACACTAGTTACTAGTGTACATGCATGCTTGTGGAAAAATCATACAAATCAATCTTAGCTCTCATTATTAGCTTTGTGGAATAAGGTTTTTTAAGCAGTTTAACTTTTCTTGGACAATTTTCAAGTATCTTGTTTAGGCAACAAACTTAAAACTGCTGGTTGTTGTAAGTTACAGTTAGCTAGGTCACTTACCCAAAGGCCACTTTGGTAGAAGGCAAAGGGCAAAGAAATATAGCTAGTACCAATGAATGCTTTAAGTACATTGGCAAAATCTGTAAACTGGGAGAGCATTGAAGTTCTGCAAGCAAAAATCAAAAACATAATAAAACACCTAAAATACAAAAAAAAAACATATGATTGTATATACAAATACATGACAATACAATTAAAGGAAAATCCTGTGCCGAGCACATGCATCATGGAGACCATTTTAAAGTGGCTGCTAGGGCTAAAAAATCTGGCCAATACAAACAATGCTTAGGAAGTGTCTGTTATGTATCTTGCAATTTTGTGAACCACCTTTTTTGAACCTTGATAAATATAACAATGACACCCTTATTTGTTAGACTATTCAATATTGCCATTGTCAGTTAAATAAAAGGCTACTAGAACCCTTGCTATGTTTTGAATCTTCTCACAGTCAGGGATGTAGCCAAGGGAAAGGGGGTCCTGGGGTGCCTGTGACTCCCGAGCCCCTTTTTACAAGTAAGTCTTTTTTAACTTTTAAACAATGGCTACAACAAGTGGCAAATATGCCATGACAATCTGGTGATCACCCTCACTTTGATGCAGTGTGACCCCCTACTTCCCTTTGAAAAATCCAGGCTACGCCCAGACAGTGTCAAAGTTTTCAAACTGCAACCTTAGAAAATAAATCATGGAAATTAAAGTGGTAGGGCTAGAGCCTTACCAGCCAACAAACGCTTCATTTCAGAGGTCCCTGTTCCAACAGTTAACTGATGCCCACTTTGCATAGCAGAAAAGGTCTGTACACCTTTCCAAATTTTCAAAGTTGTGTTAAATATAGCATTTTGTTAAGTAATGCTGACAGTTCACAAGCCTCACACTTGATAATTTCAAAAACATGAAAACTTCATTTAATCCTTTACATTATATATATATTTACAGATATATTAAATCACCAATCAATTTAATCCTTCCCGCCTATGCTATTTTAAGGGGCCACATGTTTGCTATGTAAATCAGTGGTCGATAGAGATCAGTACTTTGACAGACATGTAAAGACCGGTACTTGAGATTTCTGTACTTGAATTCATGATATTTTTTTATATTTGTTCTGTCTATCTAAACCTTTTTGCAGACGAAACAATAGTAAAAATTAACGTAGAAAAAGTACTTCTTGTATTAAAACGAAGTGTCTGTTAAAGACTAAAAAGGTCTGTGTAATTCTTTATACAGGTCGACAAAAAAGGCAAAACTTGAAGCCGTTGTTTATCAGACTCAGAGTATCATATTCTCTGAATTGGCCACCTTGACCTTCAGTTAACATTTAATTCAGTACACAGTTAAGATTTTCGTTCAGTGCGCCGCTGAAGCTTTTCTTTTACGTTGAGGCAGAAAAAATGAAACAGAAACCTATTTATTTCGTTTGTTTATCACGACATTGTACAACGCCGCACAACAAACAAACACCGGCGGTTCGCGGGACAGGAAGTGGACGTTGGGTTACGTTGACCAAATAAACGGGGTCAGGAAAAATCAATTTATTCGTACAAAGAAAGTATTCTTGAACGAGACGTATGAATACAAAAATTTACTTAAAAAGGAATGGTAAGAAAAGTTAACCAAAAAATCAAACATTTTCAGTTTTACTTTCCGTTTCTCGTCTCCCAAACCAATGTTCGTAATTGACCTATCTTCAGTTCATTTCAAGGCATTCTAGCTAAAGTGATCATTCTTTCTACTTACCTCACTAAGATAACTTCTGAAGGTTTTGGTGAAATTGACGTATATCCAGCGGACATTTTGTCGAGATATCTTTTCAACCATGAGCAGGTACCGCACACTCAGTGACTTACAAGAAACAAAACTGGTTGTTCACGTGACTTGCATTGAGTTCTGTCGCCTCGATATCGTGCTCACAAGGTAACGCGAAGATGTCACGCTTTTTGCACGGCTCACTGATCATATAGCAGCTGGCGTAATCTGTTAACTTCTACGTCCGTGACAAATACTAGCTACTGTTATTTTCATTGAATTGTCGTTTAATGTTCTTAGCAAACACAAATTGTATAACTGTTAAATAGGATTTGACAAGCTACTGAACGAATTTACTTTTAGATCTCCCGACATCGAAGGAAGTTAAACTAAATCTGCAATTGTTCTTACATGCCTGCTTTTTCGCAGAATTGTCCTTTTTTGACTAATCTTTCGCAAATGTGTACTGCATTACTGCATAAGGGTTTTTCTAAAAGGGCTTTCTAACTATTTTTGAAGGTTTTTCCAAGTAAAACTGAAACACTATTGTCAGATGAGATAGGCTCAGTCCGAGTGCAAACTGGCTGCCTTTGGCTGTGCCACAACACTTCGAATAAAACACTCATGATAAAATTTTGCTGACAATGTGGATTGGAACGTTTTTTCCCATGAAAGAATATCCCAAGTGCATAAACGGGAACCAAGGGGGGAGGGGGTGGCGCGTTGTTTAACACGGTTACAGCTAACGAGGAGTTCCGACTTTTACTGATACCAAAAATAACTCTTTATTTTTTCAACACTTCCAATAACTTTTACTATCTTCTATTGCAAAAAAATATATCTATTTAAATCATCAAAAACCCTAATTCAGTCTCAAAAACTTTAGCAAGAATTATCCTTTCTTGCACTGGATTAGAAGAAAACGCTGTGTTACACGCAAAATGAGTTTTATACTGATTTGTAAAAAACAAGTGATTAAAACCATGTATCTATTAAAACACAAACTATTTCATTTGCTTCCAAAATTTTGAGCGACCGACCAACAAGTTTCGTAATTTGGAACTTTGTTTTGGTTTTTATGAACCACTTCAAAAGATAGAACAAAATCCACCATTACAGAAAGAAACCCAGCCACTTTACGACTTGTCACCAACAAAGTCACGTTTGATGTACAGTGATTTCCCAAAATTTTTCCTCCCTAGACTTTACCAAAACTTTTTCGCAAGCGCCGAACTCGTTTCAGATCAATAGAAATTAACCATAATCCATTTCCAAAAATACAATAATTAGCACTTTTAAAAGTGTTAGTAATCAGCATTTGGTTATGGAATATTCAACATTCCTATCTTTTGCATTCCCATTGACGAGAGAAATATACCTGGTACGTTTGAGAAGTTACACTATTTCAGCATTTTGACGTATATCTCTAATTGAGATACCTGGGATTTTTCGCAATTCGTTACTGAATCTGCATGTAGCACGGGCTTACTATATTTCAATCGTCGTCTTGCAACAAAGTCGGCAGGGTGCAAAGAAGTCACATGCTCGCACCACTAGCCATTATAGTTAATCAGTCCCCCGGTGGAGGACAGAAAAAATCTAATCTTTGTGAGAAGAGAACCGTTTAACCATTTGTTCAATCGTAATCGCCATTCCTACAACTCCACCAACAATGCCAAATATAACGAGGAAAATATCCTTTGCCATGATACAGATATTGTTTTTATGCTTCAAGAACGCCAGGTGGATCGCAGCGGGAAGGATGAACGCCAACACAGAACTTCCAATTGACCCGTTCAAAGCTGCGATATAAGCAAACTGATCCTTGAACACTAGCGCAACTGAAGCAGTCAGCAGAACCAGTATTGTTCTCAGAATGTTGCGCTTCCATCTACGAGAAATCTGAAAGATTTGGAGAGAAAATACGACAATAAGTTCACTTTTGTCGTTTATTTCGGCTACACCTGTTCCTACAACCTATATGATTGTTTCTAATTTTATTTCCTCGCTCTTTAATATTAATTAGACTGCTGGCAGCACTGCCGAACTATAGATGAACTGATACACTCTTTTTTATGAGAAACTTTTTTAAAGCCCGGTTTCCATACAGTTGCAGGAGTCGCAGCAGTCTTGAAGAGAAAGTTTTTGCGTGTGCCGCGACTGCTGGCGACTCACATAAAATCCATAAAATCGCAGCTGTTGCAACTGTCGTGAGCGAATGTTCCAACCCCTGGTAAACAAACAAACTACTGCAATGGTTTCTGGGATATATTTTGTTGCAGGAGTCTTAACCAAACTTTCGTCCCAGGTTTCCATTAAAATTTTGTGTTGCAGCAGTCGCAGCAGTCACGAAACTCGTGTTGCAGCAGTGGCAGACGCCATCGGTTTCCATATAGTCGCAGCAGTCGCAAGAGTCGTAGAACAACTTTGTTCGGGACTCCTGCCACTGCTGCGACTATATGGAAACCGGGCTTAAAATGACGTCCGACTGCATTGGTAACACGCCCGAGATGAGAAATGGCCGAGAACTAAATTTTGTTACATTACGGTATAAAATAATGTACTCGGTAATAAAATAGTCGATAGTGCAACATTGTATGCAACCAGGCTGATGCAACTAGATGAAGCACGTGGTCATGGAAATCTTAAAAGAATATTTTACAGGACTCTTTATTTTCTCTTTTACTTACTATATTTAATTCTTGTCGTTTGTTCTTATGAGAAACAAAGAGTATAGACAATAAAACAAAAATTATCATACGTGTGATAAAGTTGAGATGCGACATCGGTATTACAGATGTTTCGCACTATATCGGGGGTGGAAGCGGAATCTTTTCAGTATGATAATTCGTGATTTCCAGATATTTTTCGACCAACGATTCATGACTCATTCATAGAATTTCTTCATGATTCACGATTCATTTTAAAGAATTATGATTCATTTATTTTTTGTCCATGATTCATGACTCACAGCCTGCGAGATGATGTGATTCATGATTCCTTCACTTTTATAGCCGTGATTCATGATTCAAGATTCCGCTTCCACCCCCGACACTGTAGTCCTTCGTCTACGAAAAGTGCTGAGTGAGTTTATGCGCCGAAAAATTTTAGTCGAAACTTTTGTTTACATAATCATTCTTTGTTTATAGTACAAAACCATTTTTGGTTCAAAGATCCAAAAAGACCAGAAAAACTTGGTTCTGAAACAAATGCGCGCCCGAACTCAAAACATTGAGTTTGTGTGTACCTAACTGTAAGTTATTTTGTTTCATAGAACTGAAACAATTTCTACACCTGGGCTGTGCAGGCTGAAGGCAGGTCACTGACACCAAGTGACAACTTAAAACTAGCCTAGAAAAAAACAAACTTGAGTTGCTAAAACACCATACTAAAACATATTCTGCCTTCTGACTGGCTAAGGTATTGATTCACTATTTTTATTGGGTGATAATTTTTTATGACTTTTATTTGACTAAGACAGAAAAATTAACTACAGTTGTTACCTTGCACCGACATCTAGAGCCTTCTTCAACATACACCGGTGCTGATGTATCGACACTTGAGTTGCTAGAAAGTAGCTCCTCTTTCTCCTCATCCTTAACAGATGCTGGGAATACACTTGCTGATAGAGAGGATTGCGACGAAGATCTGCTTGAGTTACCTACTGAACTATAATTGTGGTTTGATCCACTATTTGGAACAAGCTGGTCTGTTTCCGATGTCTCATACAGTTCTCGGAACTTGGAGTTCCCCTTTCCACCATCAAAAAGGTACCCTTCAACAATCTGAATGATGGGGTACAGTTGCAGAGGGTAAGTGAACAAAATGCCAATAAGAATGGTGCACCAGATAGTGGAAGACAGAGGGCCCGGTGGTAGGACATCTGTAACAATCTGAGGAACGTTGTTGCCATAGATCACATAGCCCAAAATACCAAAGCAACAAAGAATAGCAGATACTTGTCCGATTGCAAGATGAAGGTAAAGTGGGAAACGCGGTCTGTTCTCAGCCATACTGGATTCAATGGGTATAATCTAAAGATACAAAAAGTTTTTTAACTATCTGAAACAGTGCAACAACAATGTCAGTATAATCTGGAAAGATGAGTGATTAAAATTTTAAGTATAGAACCATATTTAATAGTGAAGAAAGTTGTGTCTCTTCAAGTATCTGGGTACTTATCTGAGTACAAACATCAGATGTTGAATCAAATTAATTGAGGGAAGAGGTATGGCCTGATTTAGATAGCAATCTGAAGGGGGACTTATTTAAGGATGGGGTACCTATTTAGGGGTGGGGCACCTTTTCAAGGTCGAGGCTGGCTTGGCACCTGTCCAAGAGGGCATATGTAAATGTAAAGAAATGGATAAAAATATTGTCTTACAGTTCCAATTCCTTCATAAGCACTTGTCACTTGACCAAAGAACACTGGGAAGGTCATAATGTTTGCCATTCGAATATCTTCCAGTTTGAAGTGAAAACCTGAAAATGAAAAAAATGAAACAGAAAATGAATCAAGCAAACAAAATAAACTGAAAAAAAAACAATAACATATATTAATTACCTAAATCAGATAAATCCTCACGAGACATACTGTACATAATTATACATTATACTATGTATCTTGTGAAGATTTACGGATTTCTTCAGCTAATTCTTTTAGATGTAACAGAAGAAGGGGGATTGAGAAAAAGGTTTTTTTATTATATCTGGAAAAACAAAAAGTATCATTATCTTCTCATCAAACTTTTAGCAGCTTTTAATAAGCACAAAAGGAGCCGCCTTTAGGATCCTAGCTTCTGCTTGAAGTTTACACATTGTTTGATCTACAATTGATTGAAAGCAAATATCTCCTCAACTGGTAGCATTTAAAATGTATGGGTTCTAGATGGGAGAATTTAGCAATTGGCCATTTGGCATATTTGGGCTGTTTAAGGGTTAAACAAGCTTGAGGTTGCAGACTAAAGTTTTTTCAAACCTTGCAGCTGAAGTATCAGACCATGAAGAAAATCAAATAGCAACAGTGTTAGTGATTGGGTTGACAATATTGTTGATTGTACAGAAAAGCTGCCAGGTGTTTACTGTACTGGTGCATGTGTATACCATAATTGCTCTAACAAGCACCCAGGGGATATTACTTAACTTGACCCTCCTGATGAGGAGCTTAATAGAGAGGGGGTCGAAATAAGCCCCACCCCTCTAACAAGCCACCCCTCCTGCATGTCAAAAATAAATATTACTATAAGACTATAACAGATAAAACCATCGACAAAATATACTTTTGACACAGCTAGTAAGCCATATGTTTTTTGCTCCTTCACCCTTATGTTAGGATTGGGGGGGGGGTTATTTAAAACTTGAAGCTCTAGATGGGGGGCTTGTTAGAGAGGGAAGGCTTATTATAGAGGAGGGGCTTATTAAAGGGAATACAATAGTAACATGTATATAATATACAACTTTAATTAATAACCTAGTTTGCTCAATCTGTCTGGGAAAATATTTGCCCAAGGTTGTTCACTGGACAGAACTGCTTTAGTTTCAAATGATTATCTCTGCAAACTCACATTAGCCAGAAATCTCTCCAATTACTCGACCCTGATCTTGTATGGGAAGTTATTGGACCAACTTGAATATAATTAATTCTATGCCATGCTAGCATGACAAAGGACTATTGCCCAAGCTAACAGTTTAATATATTTAATATAAACCTTTGTTTTATAGGAAGCTGTGGAAAAAAATTAATACAACTCCAATTTTTTGGCTAACCAGCAAATACCATTTGGTTATTGGTCCTAGAATTTGACTTGGTATATAATAATCATGATAAGTTACAGACTTCAGACCAATCACAGCATACTAAATTTCTCAGCCAATTAAAGCTGAGTTCACTGAGGCAGAAGATTCAATATGATTTGTTACTTGTGGAGAGCAGTCAGTCTGGACACAATAAAATGAAGACTTAACGATTAAGAGCAACTTACCCAAAACTTTAAATTCATAGGGACCCCACTCACATATCTTGATGATAGGGGGTACAAAGCATTTTTCGGGTCTGACATTTTAGCCAAAAGGGAAAATTTTTTGGTCTATGGAAGACCCAGGATTTTTTGGGTCACGAAAAAAACAGGGGTGTTTTTGGGTATTGTTTTTTTTCAGGATCTTGAATCAAGTAGTTAATACTGGCCAGTCCCAAATAACTTTAAGGATCTAGTGCAAAAAATGGTGTAAGTGACTTTTGATGAGGTTCTCAATTCTCCCTACATTATCCCTGTTATCTCTTGATAACAATTGGGAGAATTTAGTGTTTCATACAAAGTCACTTACATCGTTTTTGTGCTAGGCTGCTAATTTTCACGACAACACAAAGTTCACCATACACATACCAGTCAGCATATATCCAAAAACAGCAAAAAATGTTCCCAATATTGCTACATTTGCCAAAGAGCTGACAGGACCAAGTTTGCGGATATCGCGGATGAATGACATCAACATAAGAGGTACCAGTGGAATGAGCAAAAGAAACACAAATATTGGAGCTGTATTTGTGCCAGCCAAAGGTTTAAACATAATACTGGAATTTTCAAGCTGATGATGATAAGGTGGTGCAGAAGGGGATACCCTGTTTGTTTCCATGACTTCACTAGAACTGTTTATCTCTTGTGAACCATTCACAATAGGTGCATCCCAGATCAATGGGAACATACCAGTCATTGTGTTTCCCATGAAAATAAAGTAACCAACACAGAAACCAAACTGTGTCATAATAAGAGCAATGTTCACTATTACTATACCCCAACGACCAAATGCAACTCGGGCAATGTCTCCATATCGCATATTCTTTTCAACGGATTCTTCTATTCTTTGAGCTTCACTTGGGAATGCTTTAGCAGCATTTTGGTATCTGTCTGAAGACTCAAGCATTGTTTTAACAGCAATCTTCTTGCATTTTACAATCAACTGGCAGCAATGGTCAGTGAATAGGGCTAGGAGAAACAATCCAATGATTCCCAGCTATATATAATGTAAGAAACAGAATTACTCATTCAGTTCAAAATCATTGTAACTGTGTTTGAGCAAAAATGTAGCTTATAACTAATGTAAATGATCAAGTTAACATAGTGGTGTTTATTATGAGCCTGTACAAGTTGGAAATGCAGCTGTAATTCCAGCAGTGGTTCTTATTTCTAAATAGCATAAAAAGAAAATCCAGAGTATATTGATCTAGAGGATCAAGTTCCAAAAACTTTAATTATTACTCATATTGAAGTACTGCCAGGTTAACAGGGCTCAAAGTTTAAGACCAACTGGTCACACACATGACTTGATATCTTGATTGTGGGCCTGAAAATTATGATCGATCGCACTTGTGTGCTACAGAGTTAGAGTTACTCCTTCTATACTTGACTGTCCTTATATTTTACTGATTTGTAACAAAACAGCTGTGTTCCAAGTGAAAAAATGCAGGTTCAAAAAGAAGGCCCCAAACAAAAAATTGCACCACAGTTTGAAACTACTATGTTCAAAAAGAGTCTGAAAGAAACAAACACAGGTTAAAAAAATTTAAAAAAAACACTTTCTAACTGATTAACAACTCATTATAACTGTCTGAAACTTTTACGATTTTTTTGTTTTCAGAACCCTAAGCTGTGCTTCTAAAATTTTAGCAGCGCACCTAGAAGTTTAGTCTCAGTATCATCCATGAACCCAAAACCAATTTAACTAAACTTTAGCCCTAGTAACTTGATTTTATTACCAACCCACTCTGCTCAAGTGGTGGATCTCAATTCTTGATAATTAATAAAAAAGCTAGTTTAAAAACATTACTTACCACTAAGCCACTCTGTTTAAAAGCAAATGGCAAACCAAGGTAGTTTGTCCCAATGAATGCTTTAAATACATTACCAAAGTCTGTAAGTTGCTGAATCATGCTAGGCCTGAAAAGATATTTGAAAACATAAAATAAAATGTAATTGAATAAATGCCACCATAAAACACAGGGTCTTCAAAAACAATCAAAGGAATTGCAACAATTGTTAAATTTAGTTAATTAAATTATTTTCCCAAGCATGCAGGACATTTTAAATTTTTTTGAATTGTCAAACATTTGGGTAAAATGTATGAAGAGTAACATTAAAGTGCCTATGACATGAAATATTTTGTTACTGTAGGTCAAAGATAGACCTTTCTAAATGAAGAACTGTGCTAAATTTTTTTGTCAAAATGTGTAATGGCCGGTTCTCATGATCAAGACAACAACATTATTGTTTTCAATAGATGAATCTGCTGATGTTACTACAATAAATTTCATGTCGTAGGGACTTTCAGTTTACCTTGATTTAAGTTTCTAAAGCACTTTCAAATTCTGCCAGTCACATTTTTGGAATTTAAAAACAGAAAAATACCAAGTCAGATATTTACTCCATTGATTAAGGTCTATCATAAAGCAATTGCTATTGTATAATATGCAAGACATGAGTCCAGAATGAAAACTATTTTATATCATATGCACATATTATATTATTGTTCAATGTTCTCATTCAAAAACAAACTAATGTGAGCCAACAATTTTAAAAACTACACTAAAATCCTAAAAGATGAAAATTTATCCTTGGCAAGCATATTGTGCTTACATTAATGTGAGACACAAGTCATACAAATAAAATTATAGACTAGTAATACTGTGTTTTTGTCCTAAGCTTCTGCGAAAATATTTTAACATTGAAAAAACATTTGCAAAATATTTCTGCATGAAACCAAAAATAATTTGCACGAAATTTAATTTAAGAATGTTCAAGTTTCGTCACTCTTTATTTTCAAAATCGAAATTTGGTTACCAAATTTTCTTATTCTATGGTTAAACATTCATTCCACTGCAAATTAGTTTGATATTCTAAACATAATAACGCTTCCGTTTCCAAATTCCTGAATTCTTTGTCAACAACGGTACGCAGAATAAATTAAGGTTCTTTTGACTTGCCGGTCCGACTTGCCCAAACCAGAATGACCAGTTTCTGCAAGTTCAGCGGTGTCAAAGCAACAGCTGATTGTAGGGAAGAGTTAATGTGAAACTCTATCGAAGTTTGGAGTTCAAAAGAATAGAATGAGCCTACAAGGTGAACTATTTCCACAAACCTGACCAATGGTAATCGAGAGTCTGAAGGTTGAATGGTAGTGTATTCAGCCATTATGCTCGAAGCCAAATTCTACGACCAAGACGAAATTATTAGTTAAACAAGTTCAGATAAGCATGTGCGGTATCTCTTCTCCCGTAAAGATAACCACGTAAAAGACTTAGGTCTTTGCTTTCAAATTTTCGGATTCGTTCCTTTCTTCTTTACTGTTTATTCGAACCCAGTTTCTGGCGTGACAAAGTGGGCCGACAAGTGAAAGTACTGGTTGGCGAAACCTCGTGACGTCGGAGCGGAAATGGTTGTTGCAAACCGCTTCTGTTACATTGCGCCAATAAAAAATGGCACGTAGACCAAAGGATGCTCCTGGTAAATAAAATCTTCACAGATACAAGTTTATTTTAAGATACTAAGTACAGACTCTGGTGAAGAGTAAAAACACAATACACAACGCCAAAACTCCGGGTTAACGGAAAATTAGATAAGATGAAACTATTTCATATTAACTTCTTTAATTATATCACATCTGTCATAGTCACGTACGGCCTTGGATCTATAACTGCTATTACCGGCAGTTTCCCGGTACAGAGATACAATCCCCGGGGAGGGGGTACTTTGGGGTCAAAAGGGTAGGGATGACTGTCGAAAAAGTCCCCAAAATACCCTAAAATTACCAAGGCATACAAATTTTCCACCCTGAAAAATACCTTTTGGTTTGAAAACTACCCCAATAGATAAAAAATGAAAATTGTAGACCCGCCTAAAAAAGATCTCGATCTGTGATATTAGCGATTTGTCCAGGCTTCCCGTTGTGGTGTTACGGAATCGCTAACCGGGCGACGGCATAATGGATACCGTCTGTCGACGGCCAGCCCGCATAAAAATTGTTATAATTTGGGCAAAAATCGATTATACGTAGCGGCTAGTTCAAGGTTCAAGGTTTTAATTGCCATTATTTACATTCATTATTTACATCAAAAGTTTATTAATAAGATAAATACAA
>JAOBAT010079496.1:0-19766 GCA_026413305.1 Hydrozoanthus tunicans | reverse complement strand
GGGACTTAAAAGAACCCACAACACTTGTCGACAAAGAGTAGGGTGATCCCGGTGTTGTGGTCTGTCCCTTCTACTAACTGAGGGCAACTTTTAGGAAAATAGTTGTGAGCCGTGTAGAGCGGACTGTCTAAGACCTTCAATACCACAGTCAACTGTAAACTATATTGTTTAGCGCTTTGAGCATGTACCTATGGAAAGGCGCTATATAAATGCTGATTATTATTATTATTATTATCATTATTATTATTATTATCTTCGTTCCAGATACGTATTTGCAGCGATTTATACGTTAGAGATGGTGATGAAAATTATAGCGAGGGGTTTTGCTCTACATAAGTTGGCATATCTCAGAGACGCTTGGAACTGGCTTGACTTCATAGTCGTAATTCTAGGGTACGTTGGAGCTTTTGTATCTTTTGTTTTTTAAAAACCCTTGGCAACCCTTTTTGGTAAATTCTCCCAACTAGAGCCCATACTCTTCATTAAACAAATTTGGGAGAACTTTACTTTTCACCTTCAATAGTTTTCTTTGGCTGATCAAGTTTAATTTTCTCATTACCAAATGTCTTCTTTTGTGTTTGTTATGTAAGGTGAAGTTAGGTGTTGATACTGTAACTGACTGAGACTGAAAGGGTTTTTGTATTTAAATTCATGGGAGTGGTTGAGTTTTGTCAATTAGTTTTATTCAGTACCTGTTGCGATAGTTTAAGAAGCGACACGAAGATCCCGAATTTTAGGGCTGGCTTTTCAACCATTTTGCAAGGTTTGCCGCTTTGTTGACGACACGAATACTGGTTGTTTTGCACTGAAACTCGCACATCTTAAGTTTAAAGGTGATAAAAGACAAGAAGCTACCACTTTGCAACCTTTTGTGAAGTTCTTGTGTCTTGTTAACGCCCCCATGTCCTGATTAAACCTTACTGTTTTTCCCTGTGGAATGAATTAACTCAAACTGTTTTTGTAGTCCCCACTACTATTGGTAAATCAGAAAATCTACCTTAACAGGTTTTACAATCTAGAACTCCGAGGGCCTACGGTTTAACGTCCTTATCTGAGAAGACTTGAAGGTCTAACCGTTTTCAGTTGGTAAAGCAAAGGCAGCACCTTCTCCTCAGTTATTTTAACACCCTGAGTGAAGGTTTTGCATCGGGAATCGAATCTGGGCCTCCCGCACGACAGACTGGCGACTTAACGGTTAACTAACTAAGCCAAATATTCAGTAGAAATTTGTGCCTTTTTATTGACTGAATAACTCGATTGTTTACCGTACTAAGTTGTGCAGAAAGTTTCGTAAACTCACTATGGGTTCTTTATTTCACTCTACCAGATATATCACCCTTACTCCCAATGTGGGGAACCTATCAGGAATTAGAACCTTTCGAGTGTTCCGTGCACTTAGAACAATATCTGCAGTTAAAGGTGAGTGTGAACCATCTAAACTATAGTTGTCACAACTTTTAAGTTGTTAAAGAATAAGAGGCTAATATATTGTTTAAAAGGTGTTGTTTGACAGATGCCAGTTACAAAATAGCAGCGCCAAATTGTCAAATTTTAGAATTAAGCTACTTCACTTTACCTCAATGTATTCTTCTCTACTCTACCCTTCTTTACTCCACCCTACACTATTCTACTCTACTCTACCCTACTCTTCTCTACCCTAACCTACACTATTCTACTCTACCCTTCACTACCGTTTCCTTCTAAACTTTACCCTTCTCTATCATACTTTTTTCTTCTCTATTCTACCCTTTTCTATTTTACTCTGCTCTACCCTTCTCTACTCCACCCTACACTATTCTACTGTACCCTATTGTACCCTTCTCTACCCTATCCTTCTATACTTTACCCTACTCTAACATACTTTTTATTTTTTACTCTACCCTTTTCTATTGTACTCTGCTCTACCCTTCCATACTCTACCCTACTCTATTCTACTCTACTCTACCCTACTCTACTTGATTTACCCTACTCTGTTCTTCTCTACCCTTTTCTACCCTTCTCTACTATACCCTTGTATTATTTTTAATTATGTTGGTTTGATAACAATTTGCGTTTTTTTCCTTATTTGTCTTCTTACAGGGTTAAAGACGATGGTCAATACTTTGCTGTTCTCCATGAAAAGTCTTCTGGACGCAATGATCCTCACAAATTTCTTTCTCTGCATATTTGCGCTCATTGGAATGCAGCTGTTTATGGGCGTGCTAAGGAACAAATGCGTTTCCCCTCCCCCCACAAACCTCACCGTTAGTTTAACAACGTATGCTTCTAACTCTAGTAAGTCACCCTTTCAGTCCCAGTTGTATTGATAAATTCTCCCAACATATAACCCATATTTTTCATTGAACAAGTTTGGAAGAATTTTACTTTTCATCTTCATTTATGCTCTTTGTTTGACCGATATCAATTTTCTCATTACCAAATGTCATATTTTGTATGTGTTGGGTAAGGAGAAGTTGGACGTTGATACTTGACTGAGACAAAGAGGGTTAACGTGATAAGCAGATACTTTTGCTAGGCATTGCAGATAAGTTTTTTTTCAAGGGAGAAAAGTAGACTTATTTCCTTTTTTAAGAAGTTTGGTTGTAAATTTTTTATGAGGAATTTAGCTGCATTTTTAGGTAATAATGTAGGTTAAATTTTGTAGAAGAAAAGTAGTGGAGATCTGTGTGAGAACTCTAGTAGGTGCTCTTTTCGTGTAAGGTCTGTTGATATTCTTACATAAGGTAATCACCTTTCTTCATGCATGTAGGGATCAAGGAATTTCGGTCGCTGAGTATTTGCTTTGCCATAAAAAACATACAAAAATTCTTGGCGGGAAACTACTTTCCACAAGTTAAACGATTCTTCTTCATTTGGTTTTGTACGAATTGGCTTAAGCTTGATATGCTGTTAACGTTTTTTAGTTAACGAAATATGTACTGTGTAATGGAATGGATTTTCAAATCCATTGTCAAAACTTGACTTTTAGCGATCGTACTTCCTTTTTTACCTTCTTTGTAAAAGATAGTAAAATTATTACAAATTTTTGCTCATTCTCTTCTCTTGTCAGCCTTCTGGTTTTCGGCGAGTGACCCACAGGTCTGCGGTAACGCAACAGGGGGAATGTAAGTCGCTAAGATGAATAATTATGAAATAACGGTAATAGTAACGTCCACGATAATGAAAATAATAACTATAGCGATAACGGTTTTTATAACGGTAACGAAAACGATAACGGTTACGGTAATGGTAACGATGACGGTAACTATAATAAAACAATAATGATAAAGTTTAACGATAACGAAAACGTCACGGCAACGATGGCAAAAACGGTAATGACAACTGTAACGATAACGAAAACGGTAACGACAATTGTAACGATAACGAAAACAGTAACGACAACTGTAACGATAACGAAAACGGTAACAACAACTGTAACGATAACGAAAACGATAACGACGACTGTAACGATAACAAAAACGGTAACGACAACTGTAACGATAACGAAAACGATAACGACAACAGTAACGATAACAAAAACGGTAACGACAACTGTAACGTTAGTGACCGAACGTGATAGTGTTAGTGGTACTACCAGCGACAGTTATAACAATAGTCTTGTGAAGTCTACACGCGTCTGCTAGCATTAATTGGTTGAAACGTTAAGCCACGTGATTTTTGCTTCAAAAAATAGGAGCTGCCCAGCAAATTATTCGTGCCTACCTGGCGCAGGTCCAAACCCCAACTATGGTTACACAAGTTTCGATCACTTTGGTTGGGCATATTTGACGTCCTTTCAACTGATCACTATGGACTTCTGGGAAGATGTGTACAACAAGGTATTGTGTACATAAAGGGTTCTATTTAGACAGTTAAGTAGATTTATGGGTACATTGCGGCATCAGCGTACTGTCAATGAAGCCTGTTCTTGGTTTTTACTCTGTCTATGTTAGTATCCTTGTTTTAGGCTCTATATTTTAAGTAATGGTCCGTGTAAGAACTGGGCAACCTCCCATTGTTCTGCGGCATTTCACTTTTCCTAAACCAGAATGTTCGCATTTTCATACTGAAAATACATCAACCAATGTACAACATAGTTTTAAAGTAAAAAGCAGTAAAACTCTATTTTAAAGCAATGTTTCTTTTGTGCTACAATGATTTAGCCAATCATAGAACTCAAGAACAAAAGCAAAGAAAACCTTTTAACTTTCAATGTTCCCCACATGGAATTTTTCTTAAATTCAAAAATGGAAATGTTTTAACTAAGAAGGATTGAATGAGTGTACTGGAAATAAATACATGAGCTTACTCATGAAGATACGGTCAATTTTTAAAGCTTAGCCAATCAGATCAACAGTTTAACAACATCGCAATTAGCACCTTTTTGCATTCCATTGCCGTTGACCTGCCTAGTTCTTACTCGGACCGCTACTTAAATGGGCATTTTCTCTTTAAAGAAGGCTCTATCCGTCCTATCGATAAAATGATTGCGACTTATGTAGTTACTCACAACTCCTAAAGCACGAAAACCTAAAACTGCTCACTTTAATTCATGGAAAGAATCTAAAATCTTCGTGCCTAACAGATCCCTGACTGCAAAGCTGGAGGCGTATCGGTAAATGAAAAAACGAACGAATTAATGAATAAACAAATAAATAAATGAATGAATAAAATGCAATGTTGAATGTTTACCGACGAGTCTTTTTTAGCTCCGTTCCGTTTACTTGTCCGTTTAATCTTTCTACATCCTCCATCACTGTTTACTTCTCGCTATCTCGCCTGAACACAACCTTTTTGTTTTTAGGTGATTTATGCAGTTGGACCGTGGTACGTTTTTTATTTCGTGTTCGTTATCTTTGTGGGGCCCTTCTATCTTGTCAACCTGATACTGGCTGTAGTGGCTGCGTCGTACGAGAACGAGGTTCAAGCTATGAAGAAGGTATAAATATGTCGTATAACACATTACTCGTATACCCGGGGGAAGGTTTTCTATTATAAATTTTATAAAATTTTCAAACATACCCCCAACTTACAAAATGGCAACATAAGTTTTTTACTTATAAAAGATACCAGCTAAAAATGATTGAATCTATAATTTTTAAGTTCCTTAATACTGTTTCCTTGCTTACTTACTTACCTATTTCCAATTATTAGCATAATTTGCTGTAAATAATTGTTATTCTTTATCAAATTACTTTATTAAATGGTAACTCTGTTTTTCGGTCAATAACCAAACTTCCAGCATTCTGATTGGCTGAACTTAGGTCTTCAAAAGTCAAAACAATGTCCGGTGAATTTTATTATCCGCTCGAAATTACAAGTATTGAAGATTAACCCGAGATAAGTTCTACAAGATACCTCAACTGAAAATAATAACCAGAAAAGGTAAAGCAGTGAATGACAACTTTCAGCGAATGGAGAAAGTCGTCAAGTTTGTCGACGGTGCGAATATTGAAGTTCAATGAGCATTGTTGAGAATATTTTTACAAGAAATAAATGCTTTGATGAGCCATTTAATAAAAATCTCAATAACCTCGTTTTGCTCGGTCTCTTCGGGAGAATATTTTGCCCTCGGTCTTTCGTACAAACCTCGCTTCGCTCGGTCCGTACAGTGAAAGACCTCGGGCAAAATATTCTCCTGGACAGACCTCGCTCTCGGTTATTAAGATGTTTGTAATAAATTATTAACCTGCTATTAACTAATACCTTGTCAAGAGAATACAGGGCGGTGAATAAAATATTACAATTACTATTACTGTTCACTTTCTTACTTATTTTAGTACTTACCTCATCTTGTTTGATTTGTTCTCCAGGAAAACAAGGAAAAGAAAAACCCTTTGAACACCAGTACCTATTCACTTCCAAATCGAAATAGCTACTTTAACATGGTTTATTCTAACGAAAGCTTAGTTCTTGATGAAACTAAACAGAAATCGATGTACGACAAAGCTGTGACAGATAGTCAACAATCAGTAACAAACGCGGAGTTTGAAAACAAAAATGTTTTTCAAATCAGAACAGATGCATCTGCAACCATGAATTCAAAAATAGAGCCTACGACAAACCCTAGTTCTAAACCCCAAGGGGGAACAGAAAGGAGGACTCCTTCAAGACAAAGCAAAGTGGCTTCTCACGCATGCGCATTCGATAAGTCTGAAACACCTTCAGTTAGAACTTCGCGATTAAACACAGGTAAAACATGCTGGAAAAAATTCAGAGGGTATTGCTTGAAAATTGTTGATAGTAAAGGATTTGAAGCTGTAGTAATACTTTGTATCATCCTGAACACACTGTTTATGGCAAGCGAACATCATGGAATGGACCAGTCAGTGGCGGACGCCTTGGAGATTGGTAACAAGGTAACGAGTTCTATCTTCCCTTCTTCTCCCTGCCAAAAAAACTAACATTTTGATAACACTAAATAATCAAATGTCTCATCGTAATTTTTTTGTCGAAAAAGGCAATACTTCATTTGGAATTACCTGTAACATTGTCCAATGAACTTGTTCAATGGCCGAACCGCCAACAAATTTGGCGCCTTCGGGACGTATGTAGGTGACGTCAACAAGAAGATTAGTTTGATTGGTCTGGACCGAAAGCTGTTAAACCGGTTTTTTACAATAAATAGATGTCAATGTATCTGTCTTGCCATTTTATCCGGATTTGACGAACCGTATTTTGACATGTCTTCACCCCCTTCAGCCAGTCAGAACGAAAGAAATTTGGTTATTGACCAGAAATCAAAGTTGCCATCTTTTTTTAAATACCTTTATTCCTTTTTGCGTTTCAGGTTTTTACTTTCATCTTCCTGGCAGAGATGATCCTGAAATTGGTTGCCCTCACTCCGAGAGTTTATGTAAAGAGCAGCTGGAATGTATTCGACGGTTTAGTGGTGGTAATCAGTATGGCAGATCTAATACTGGAGCATTTTAACCTCTTAAGCAGCACCGGAACAAGTGTAATTCGTACGCTCAGGCTGGTGAGTAGACATTTGGTGATTGTCAACAGTCAGAATTCGTCACGGTAAAACGTAAAAATCCCCACTTTAAGAAACCCTCCACTATAAGATTATTATTAGTCTCAAATAAAAAATTAATTAAGTCTGTGTCCATATCAGCAGCTTAAACTTGATAATCCTGTTCAAGCAATCTAGCTTGATCACTCACAGTTTGAATTTCCCGCGGGCCGCCATTTTGAAATGTGACGTGTTTTGATTACAGTGCCAGACCCCTCTCGTAATTGCTATTGTCATCATCTAGAGTGGAGACTGGCACTGCAACCGTCTACGCCAGCCGTCGAGCATTTTAGGGGTGCTGTTGCTGGTTATAGTGCCAGTCCTTGCGCTTAATTATTGAACGGTAAGGGGTCTAGGCACTGCAACTTGGTTGCGTCTTGTTTCAAGGTTTGTTTCAAGTTTTATTGCTTTTGTTTCCGCAGCTTCGAGTTTTAAAGCTAGCAAAGTCCTGGAGTACTATGGCGGACCTTCTATCAACGATAGCCAAATCGCTAGGAGCACTTGGAAATTTAACTCTCATTCTTTTAATCATAATTTATATTTTTGCTGTTGTCGGGATGCAACTGTTTGGATCTTCCTACTCTCCAGGTAAGTGCCATGCATATAGAGACTTTTCCATGTACGTGACCAAAGTTGCTTTGCAATGATCAGTTTACCCCCCAGCGTCGGGGAATAAAGTGGAATATTTCAAACCAGAATATTCGTATTCATTTCGAAATATTTTCCAAATATTCATCTTCCAGAGGCAAATATTCTCAAATATTTATGTTCCCTGGTCTAGCTGGCCTAATATTCATATTCCGAGGCCAAAAATTCCAATATTCAAATTCCGCTTCACCCCCTGACCAGTGGACCGGAAGCATATAAATAGGCAGCCGCTTCAAAGCGGTCCGTGTATGCTGGTACTCATTTTACCGACCCCGGAGGGATGGAAAGCTGAGTGGCCTTTAGCGGAAAAGAAGGTCGCCCAAAAATTCAGCCCTCGACCAGGCCGGGGATCGAACCGGGGACCTCAGGATTGGGAGGCAGATCTTACCACTGCGCCATCGCCTCGCGCTTTATGTAACAGGTACTTTGAAACAACTGATACGAAACCGACGAGAATCGGATCGGCAAGTTAAATATGTGACTTAGAGAAGCCGAGATCGAACAACTAATTGTTTTAGCAGAAACCAATTGGTAATCTAACTTCGAATTTGTTCTAAAAGTTTGTAATTTGTTTTAGCTTACAAGTTTCTAACCAGGGATCGAGGGAGGGGGATGGGAGTTCAAAGAGCTTGGGTGGTCCTTGCACGTGTGTTGGTAGAGAAATCAATAAAGGCTTGAACCCTCGCCCCCCCCTTCCCCCCCCCCTCCCTCCGTAACCCCTATCCCCTTGTTCTGAAAGGTTAGTTACGGACGTGGTTAGCTTGGCAAGAAATCTCCATCAAATTAACTTGCCTGTTTGGTAATGGCAACTTGACAACTCAAATGAAACGCTAGTTAACATAAGTACCATCTAGATTCTTTTTAACAAAGATATTTGTGAAATAAATATAACAAAAAAAAAACACTGCTTGATGACTGTGTAAAATTTTCGCTCTTTCTGTATGTTGATTTCGTCAAACAGATAAATTCGACGGCGAAGTTCCTCGTTGGAGTTTCAGAGATTTTGGTCATTCATTTCTGATGATATTTCGTGTTCTCTGTGGCGAGTTCATCGAACCATTGTGGGACGCAATGCGAGCCGCAGGATACTCCGCCATATTGCTATTTATACCAGCAATCATTCTTGGAAAATTTATTGTAAGTAGAAAAAACTTCGGTAGAGTGTAGGTAATTCTTCGTGTTATTTGCTATGGTATAACAAAATTATTTAATGATTATAGTAGTCCCGTGATTACAGAACAAATTAAAAAAAAACATTGGTTTAAAATAAAGTTCTATTGCATTTTACTTTAAAACTATGTTATGCACAGTATGAAAATCTTAACGTTCTGACTAGGGAAAAGCGAAATGCCACTGAACAATTGGAGGTTGCATTTAAAAATTGGTTTTTGTTTATTTCTCAAATTTTCTTTCTGTTTTATTTATACACATTGCATGAGAAGCTTTCATTTGAAGTAACTGTTTGTCTGTTCATTTTTTTCTTTCAGGTTTTGAATCTTTTCATAGCGTTACTTTTGAGTTCTTTCGGAGGGGATGACCAAAAACTCAAATCTAAAGCCAAAGGATTAAAGATCAAACTAAAAACCGCTCTACAGTTCGTGAAGAAAATTAAGAAAACTGAGCCCGCAGTCATATCCTCTCATTCCAACCCGATTGCCATGGATACGACAGACGAAGAAAGCATGATAAAGACCGACAAAAGGCTCGGCACTTCCAACACCAAAGAAACCCATAATAATCAAGGTAAAAGCTGTGTGAAAGTCAGCAGTGTTGCACTTGCGTGCTACTGATAATATAGAAGCTAAATCCTTTCCCGAGCTAAGTGACCCAACTTGCCGACGCTTACCTCCGGTTTCCCGTTTTCTGTAAAAGAAATTCTCCATTTTACAACGTTGATTCTTGATCTCAAATTAAAGTGCGTATGAAGTGAAAAATTTTAATACTTCAATTGATAGGCTTTGCTAAACGAAGAACAGCGGTGAAAATTTTTTGCTTAAATCTTACCTTGTTCTTTAGATATTAACGTTTGAAATTTTCATCTGATGACGTCATGAGTGGTTCCGACAAATTTGCATTTTTTTAAAAATCTGCTGTTGATCCGTAACACTTGGGTGTATTTTAGCTAAAGTTGATGTATCCGAGGCAGATGGATCATCAGCCCAAGTTTTGCTCAAACCCACCCAAATTTTACGGACTGGCAGCAGATGTTAGAAATTGTAGTAATAACAGTTTTCACTTCATATGCACTTTAAACTATTTTTAAGTTTATGTTCATATCAGCAGCTCAAATTTTATTTTGCTGTGCATATAACTAACTGTGACGTCAAGCATGAATTAAATTTTCATTGTATTTTTTTATTGCTCGCAAAAATTTGTTTCAGTCAAGCTTAATGCATTACAGATGCCAACCTCTGGACGGGTCTAAAACCTGAAGATTTTTATTTCATAACCCTCATCATTGAACTACCTCCCTCCCTCCCTGGCCCACTTGCCAGCCAAAGGGTCACGTGATCCGCTAGTGTAAATCGCCTACTATTAAGTTAAAGTTGTGTCAGTCGCCTCAAACTGGATTTCTTCTTTTACAGACATTGATAACGTGGGACAGCAATGCTGCTGCACAGCAGTTAATCAAGAGTACAAAGTGGATAACTTCCTTCCCATGTGTTGTCAAATCAATGCATGCTCAAAATGGGATAATACTTCTTGCTGTGTCGTTTGGCGGTGCATTCGCTACAAAATCAAACAACTTGTTGAAAATAAGATATTCGAATGGTTCATCGTGTTGATGATTGGTGCAAGCAGTATCGCATTGGTAAGTCCTGTCAACCAAACTACTCAGTGTTTTCCCGGTGATGAAATCCAAGATGGCGGTGTCAGTGAGAGAGTGAGCATGCCATCTCGCATTTCACGGCCGGGAGAGCCTAGTTACAAGATTCTAAAACGCGGCAACTATTTCAAACGCTGCGTTTTAATGACTTTTCGTACTAACAACAGCGTGACAAAGATCAGTTTTCAGTTTACCACGGAAGCATGAAAAAGAAACGTGTTTACTCTTTCAGTTCTTGTTGTATTTGTAAATTCTCTTGTTAAAGCCCGTTCTTTGCATATAACAAGTTGGGGAGAATTTAATTTTCATCTTCAGTACTTCGCTTATTCCGATCAATTCTCTTTTTTTCAGTACAAAATGTCTTGTTTTGTATCTGTTATGCAAGGAGAGGTTAAATGTTGATAGCTAACTGGGGCCGAAAAGATCAAGTTACCATCCACAAAAGTTGTTTGTTACCAGCTTTTGTTAATGATGATAATGATAATGATAGTAATAATAATAATAATAATAATAATAATAATAATAATAATAATAATAGCAACAATAGTGATAATAATAATGATAATAAGATTTATAAGGATAAAAATATTACTAATAATGATAAGAAGAAAAATGATAATAATATTAATAACAACAGTAACAATAATTATTATCATAGATCTTTATTAGAGCTTTAAGAATCTTGATGAAAACTACGACTTTCTTTATGACAAACACGTTTCGGCAGTGCTTATTGCCATCGTCAGTGCAACTAATTTACAAATTCGTAAGTGAGTACATAGATTTATGGGTTCTAATTAACATAGAGAACAAAGTTAACAATAGTGTTATAAAGAGAGCTTCAGGTTTACATGCTTGACTTGGTTATCTAGACTAGCTCTCTTTATGACACTATTGTTAACTTTGTTAACAAAACTACTCACACATATCTACTCACTTACGAATTTGTAAATTAGCTGCACTGACGATGGCAGTAAGCACTGCCGAAACATGTTTGTCATAAAGAAAGTCGTTATTTTCATCAAGTTTATCACTGAGTTTTGGCTATACAGAGCACCAAGAAAGCTTTAATTCAGTCCTAATTTACTGATGTTTGATTTTTACAAAAAAAAAGTTCGTCCTAAATATTGTATTTTTATTCGTAATTTTGCTGTTGTTATTATTGTTCAGGCCTTCGAAGATGTCTACTTGGAGGAGCGACCAGTCTTGAAGGATGTCCTCGACAAACTGAATATCTTCTTTGCTGTGCTGTTTACACTTGAGTTCGTTCTTAAAATCATTGCTCTCGGTGTGGTGTCCTATTTCAAGAATGCCTTCAATTGCCTCGACTTTGCAATCGTAGTGGTACGTGATCATTTTGATACTCCTATAAAAAGTGTAAGTTAGTAAAACCAAGGCGGGTAAATCTTACAAGCTGTAGAGTTTTTAAAACTCAATAAGGCATCTATCTATCCATCCGTCCGTCCGTCCGTCCGTCAGTCCGTCCCTCTCTCCCTCCATCCATCTATTTATCTCAGTTCCAAACTTTGGCTTTTAACGAAGATTCACTAAGGAATCTGTACTAAACTAATCTCCTTTCTCTCGCGGAAGTAACCTCCTCCCCCTCTCTAACTATTAAAAAATGTAGTCCTATTGGTTTGTAGTTTTGTGATGATATCAAACTTCACGTCATGAACTGTCTACTTTTGTTTCTTTCAGATTTCTCTTGTGATCGTGTTCGGAAACGATAGTGTCTCGGTATTCCGTTCCCTTAGGACGCTGAGGGCGTTGCGACCCTTACGGGCCATCTCCCGCTTTGAGGGCATGAGGGTGAGTAACAATCGTTGAGGTTTCGCTTTCTATGAAATCATTTACAGATTAAAATTTCATTCGATAACTAGTTTCTTCTCTTTTGGACTCTAAAAACTCGTTCAAGGTAATAAGCCTGCGCGTCGCCATATTTACACCTCGTTCTAACCATAGTATGAACACACAATATTGATCGTTATCAGCCAACGAATTTAAGTTATCCGGACCTGCCTTCAACTGGTTAAATAGAAATCTGATAACGTCAATCAAGCTTCGTGTAACCGAAATGACGCGAGCAGTAAAACTCTAAGGGAAAAGGTCGAAACAACGGTACTTCCTAGGAGCCCATTTTAGGGGGTGGAGTATTATGTGCCGCCACCCACCACCGTTTTTCAAAATTGCTGAATTTCTGGAGCAAATATCATGTTCAATGAAATAGATATTGATAAAGTGCTTGCACCAACGCCTTCTTTGTGAAGAGAGAAGTCCATAATACAATAACAACCAATACCCCTAAATCAGGTTTTGAGAAATTGAGCTCTGAAAATGTGGGAAGGGGTGGGGTAGTGGGTATGTGCTGCCACCCACCACCTCCCCCGACAAAATTGGGTTCCTTAAAAATACCATTGATTTGACTTATTCCCTAAGCGCTCGTCAGCGATTTATGTCGGTTAAGGTTAACTCTTTGAAACCAGGCTCATAGAAATACTGATTTGAATTCCCTTAATGAGCATTTTTTGTGTTTTGCTGTAAGGTTGAATTATTCAAGGTTTGAGTTCATCGCTCGACGTTTTACATGGAAATGTTGGCCATTTCGAGTCTCTCTGTGCTTAGTCTGCTAGCTAAACTATATGGCGCACGTTGGTAAATAGCCTGCAAAGCAAGAAGCGCAGAGTTGGCTTCAAATCGTCTCATATTCAACAAGCGCGAATGAAATAATTGTTTTATTAGATTTAATGTGCTTGAACTTTCGATATTTGAAAATTATTCTGGTTGTAAATTTGCATTTAACTTAAGTCTGTTGTCAATTTATAGCCTTTGAAAGGATTTGAGCCAAACCTGCTTCGATGATCTGTCTACCTCGAGATACATCAGCAGCCCAAGTATGGCTTAAACCCAAAGGTTATGGATTGACAGCAGACTTAAACAAAATACACTTTTTTCGAACCATACATGACGTCATCAGCTAAGAATTTTAATTGTTAATATCTCAAGAACCATTAAAAACTTTGACAAAAAGTCCACTTCATATGCAATTTGACATTTGGTATCTGTTCCCAGTTAGTAATCAGCGCGTTAATTGGTGCGTATAAACTTCAGGGAAGAAATCGGTGCGCTGATTGGTGCGATTTGACATGCAGTACCTGTTTCCAGGTAGTAATTAGCACGCTGATTGGTGCAGTTTAACATTTGGTATCTGATCCCAGTTAGTAATCAGCACGTTGATTGGTGCATATAAACTTCCAGGAAGAAAGCATTGCGCTGATTGGTGCAGTTTAACATTTGGTACCTGTTTCCAGGTAGTAATTAGCGCGCTGATTGGTGCAGTTTAACATTTGGTATCTGATCCCAGTTAGTAATCAGCACGTTGATTGGTGCATATAAACCTCCAGGAAGAAATCAGTGCGCTGATTGGTGCAGTTTAACATTTGGTACCTGTTTCCAGGTAGTAATTAGCGCGCTGATTGGTGCATATAAACCTCCAGGAAGAAATCAGTGCGCTGATTGGTGCAATTTGACATTTGGTATCTGTTTCTAGGTAGTAATCAGCGCGCTGATTGGTGCATATAAACTTCCAAGAAGAAATCAGTACGCTGATTGGTGCAATTTGACATTTGGTATCAGGTAGTAATTAGCGCACTGATTGGTGCAATTTAACGTTTGGTATCTGTTTCCAGGTTGTAATCAGCGCGTTGATAGGAGCAATTCCTGGAATAGCTAATGTACTGCTAGTGTGCGGCCTGTTCTGGATGATCTTTAGCATTATGGGTGTGCAGGTGTTTGGCGGGAAATTTTACAAATGCCAAAATGCTGCTGGAGAGAAGTATTCTCACCTAATCGTGCCAAACAAGACTGCCTGTCTCCAGCGCAATACCTCTGCCGCCGTGTGGGTCAACTCGAACATAAATTTTGATAACGTTTTTTATGGTTTCATGGCATTATTCCAAGTGGTAAGAAAAACTGTTTTATCATATTTTGTCAAAAGCTACTTACTAAAATTTACGTTGTCAGAGACACATATTTGACAGGTTGAGATTTTTTTAATAGGCATGTACATGTACTGTACGGTGAACGTGGAGATGGTATCATAGAAATTACGATAGAGAGATTCGGTATCTTTAAGAAAATCTAGATTTGTCCTTTTTTAAGATATAGTACAGTACGATATAACATGATTTGATGTAATATGATTTCATATGATATATGGTATAACAGGTTATGATAATTGAGAAAAATCTAGATTTGTTAATCTTCCAGGCAACATTTGAAGGATGGATGGAAGTGATGGAGGATGCAGTTGATGCAACAGGTGTCGACTTGCAGCCAGCAAAGGAAAACAACTTTGTAGCCTATCTGTTCTTTGTGATTTTTATCATGCTTGGCTCTTTCTTCATCTTGAATTTGTTTATCGGAGTTATCATCGACAACTTCAATAAGCTTAAACAGCAGGTTAGACCGAGTTCCTTTCTGTTAACAAAAGTATTTACCTGACACTTTAACACAAAAACGGTCTCACACTGGATCAAATTAGCTTGACCCTGACCGAACAGGTCCTTTGGAGTTCACTTCATTGAATCGATTATAACAATTTCAGCCACACTTAGTCTTAGGTTTTTAATTTGTAGCCAATTTGACACAGCTAATACTATAGAGGCAACAACCACCAGAAAGGGGTAAGCTGAGCGCAGTCACACCCATTTCCTGTTAATTGATAACATATGTATCTATATTTAAACATCGCTCTGATTGGCCGCCATACCTTTTTCCTTTACGAACTAAGTCCTTAAAATTCCTGTTCAAACCTGTATTTGCAATTGCTCGGACTTAACCCATTTTCTACTTAAAAACCAAAAATATTGTACTACTTTTCCGTTGTCTTTTACCTGAAGACCGAGGGACAGATGGCACGAAGCCTGGATAAGCTACCCGCCGGATAAGTGCTTTCTATTTTATGCAATAAAACTATAATGAAAGTTATTTGACACCATTTAATCCACTACTTTAGGAGTCGTCCACTTAATTAACAACCAGAGATAAAGAAATCAACAAAGAGTAAAACAATCTTTGATTTATTCGTGATGACCTATAGCTTTTAGCCAGTGGATAGCTTATCCAGGCTTCGTACAACTGGGACCATTGAAAATCAAATATATATGTATATTCTTTATCAAGATGGAAGATGGCGGAGCGTGGGACGTCTTCCTAACACCCACCCAGCGACAGTGGATCAGCACTTTGAAAAACGCAACCATTAAGAAACCTAAGAAAAAAATCACCAGACCCGAGGTGAGACATCATTTTGTTTATGTACTGTTCGTTGAATCCAGCATGGCAGCAGTTTTTGGTGCTGTGGCCGTGGTCTGCTTTAAAGTAGCTTGCTTCTCTTCAGTTATCAAAACCTTAACTTCTCCTTACATAACACATACAAAACAAGACATTTGGTAATGAGAATTTATTAAAGTGAACTACTAAAGATTAAAAGTAAAAATCCCCCAAACTTGCTCAATGAAAAATTTGAGCTCTAGTTGGGAGAATTTACCAATACAATACACTTCTTGTTTTTTTTTTACAATATAATATAAATGTTTCGTAATTTGTTTTGTAGAACCATTTCCAAGGTCTGGTGTACGATGTTGTTCAAAGCAGGAAGTTTGAAGTCTTTATAACTATAGTTATTAATGGCAACATGTTGGTAATGATGCTGGAGCATTACGGTCAACCGGCCGAGGTCACGCTTGCTCTCGATATCCTTCCAGACTAGAGGAATCTAGAAACTGGGGTTAGGGTGGGGTGGGGGGATGGGGGAGAGGAAGGGGAGATGATGATCATTCTCGACATGCTCATGATGATCATTCTTGCCCGCTCTCGATACCCTTCTAAGCTAAATGATTCGTGAAGTCAAGCTTGCTTTTCGATATCGTTCCAAGCTAGAGGGATCTTGAAAGTGGGATGAAGGGACCACTCTCGCTTTCAATATCTCGTCATGCTAGAAGTGGATAGACTCCGAAATTACAATATCACCTGTAGTTTTCCTTAACTGATACCCGTGCTCGTGTGCTGGGTTCACACAGATCTTTAATTTGATCTTTACGTCAATATTTATCATTGAAGCAGTTCTTCGGCTCATTGCACTACGGTTGGGATATTTCCAGAGTCCTTGGAATGTCTTCGATTTCACTATCGTTGTGTGCTCCATAGTTGGTAAGTTGGACTAGTCTTAGCAAGAACAAATATATACGTTTAGCGCAAAAAGAAGAACTTAAGAAAAAAATTTGAGCTCCAGATGGGAATCGAACCCTTTGAACTTCCGTATACTAGTCGGTCACTCTTAACCACCGAGCTATCGAGAACTCGAAAAGGGGAGCAAGGTCATTGTAGGGACACGCAGATTGTACCACACAATCACTGAAATGCACTGCATAATAACCACCGAGCTATGTGAACTCGATAAACAGGGTCGTTGTTGGAAACACACAGTTTGTATTACACAACCACCGAGATGCCAATGTTTATTATTGTTATATACATGTATATGTCATACAGCTGCTACCAATCAGCGCTTTTTAGCATCTTTTTACAAATCACTCCTCCACTCTCCCGCCCTCTCCTCCCTTCTCCATTCGCTCTCCTTCCCTCTCCTCTCTTCTTCTCTCGCTTTGGTATCGAGGGTCTTAGATAGTCCGCTATAGACGGCTCACATTTACATTCATTTGGAGTTGCCCTCACTTAGTAGTTGATAAGCCACGACACCGGGATGACCCTACTCTTCTTCGTCAAGTGTTGTGGACCTTCGGTTTAACGTCCTTATCCCAGAAGACGCAAAGGTCTAACCGTTTGCAGGTGTTAGAGCAAAGGGAGCACCTCATCAGTTAATTAAACACCCTGAGTGAAGGTCCAGTACCAGGAATCGAACCCGGGCCTCCCGCACGACAGATTGGCGCCTTACCAACTAGGTTTACCCGGCGACGGCTATTATTTTTAATTTATTACTTTATTGTCGTCGTTATTATTACTAAAGCTATTATCAATCCTCTTGCTTCCTTCAGGAATTGTACTTGAGAACTTGCAACAATCCTTATCAATAAACCCAAGCCTACTGCGAGTTGTCCGTGTGTTCAGAGTTGGTCGACTTTTAAGATTTTTCGAGTCCGCACGTGGCATCCGAAAACTGCTCTTCTCGCTCATGGTGTCTGTTCCCGCGCTTTTCAACATCGGTGCGCTTCTTTTCTTGGTCATGTTCATTTACGCCATATTTGGTATGTCCTTATTTGGACACGTCAAGAAAACGGGTGCTCTCAACAGTGTTGTTAACTTTGAGACATTTGGTAGTAGCATGGTGCTGCTGTTTAGGCTCATGACGTCAGCAGGTTGGAACGACATCCTAGATCCGTTGATGATTGGTCCACCAGATTGTGATCCCGACTACAAAGGGTTAACCAATGGGAACTGCGGTAATAAAGTGGTTGCAATGGTTTATTTCGGGACGTTTATTGTCAGCATTTTTCTCATCTTGACCAACATGTACATTGCAATTATTCTTGAGAACTATAATCAGGCACAGGAGCAGGAAAAAATAGGCATTTCAAATGAGGACATCGATTCGTTTTACCAGGAATGGGAGTGTTACGACCCAGACGCCACACAGTACATCAAATACAGCCAGTTGTCAGACTTTGTAAACAGCTTGGAGGGAAATTTGAGGATTGAAAAGCCCAACAAGGCGGCGTGTGCTTTACTGAATATACCTCTTGTTAATTACGAGTATATTCACTGTTTAGATATTTTACAAGCGTTGGTTAAACGGGTTGTCACTGGATACGGGGACACTGGGTCGGACGAGTTCCAACTTGTTTTGCAGCGAATGGAAGAGCGATTCGCAACTGCCTTCCCACAAAGGAACAAACACCACACAAATTCTACAACAATGCAGATAATGGCACAAGCGAGGGCAACACAGGTGATAGTAAACGCGATGAGAAGGTACAAACAACGTAAAGCTATCAAAGAACTAAACAACTCCGTTAGCCTGTACACGCAAACGAACAAAACTGGAAAAGCAATTTCCGTGGAAGTGCAGCCAGTTTCTGAAGCAACTCTTGGCAATGGCGAACAACAGAAGAACCAAATACCTCTTAAGGAGATTGATAAGGTTGAGAGTACTTCCTGCGAGTCCTCTCAAGCTTTCGAGATTAAGTATAACGCCCCTGAGCATACACAGGATGTCCCTCACCATACGCAGGATGTCCCTCAGCACACGCAAGACGTCCCTCAGCACACGCAAGACGTCCCTCAGCACACGCAGGACGTCCCTCTGCACACGCAGGACGTCCCTTTGCACACACAGGACGTCCCTCAGCAAACGGAGGACATCCCTCACCACACGTCCCTCTGCACACGCAAGACGTCCCTCAGTACACGAAGGATACCCCTCACGAAGCGACACTCAACTGTGGAGCCATCAAAGTTCAACCTGAAAACTTTATAAACGGTGGGCAAAAAGCAAACAGTTCCAGCGTTAGCGAAGCTAACTAAACTTCAAAACCCAAAGTTACGAGAACCATTCAAAAGACATTAACTTTTCCAGTCCAGGCAAAGTATGCTTCATGCTCATCAATTACAAACAAAATTTCAGTTTAGGCCAAGTACAATTGCTGTAACCGGAAGGTTGGCATCAACTCGCGGGAAGTTTGCCTCGACTCGCGGGAAGCTGGCCTCAACTCACGACAAGCTGGCCTCGACTCGCGGGAAATTGGTCTTTACTCGATGACGTTTGTATACGAAAGATGAAAAATTAATCATATACCTTCCGTCGACGTCCCTGTTCCTCAAACTCATACAATCTAAAAACCGAGATTTTTAAAGGCTGTACTTTAAATTTTCACCTTTGTATCGCTTTTTATTGCCTATTCAACATTGCTTATTTACAAACTTGTTTGGTTCGCATAGAGTATTTTTAACAGAATATTCATATCTATATTTATATTTGAATTTTACATATGTAAAGCTAGCAGTTAGCGAATCATCTTTGCTAAAACTCAAAAAGTATTTAAGTATTTGATGTTAAGCTGACACCCAAATAAACGGTTAGGCAAAGGAAACTATCAGAATTGAAACTGAACTGTATTATATATTTTTCTAATGTAAAGAGAAGAGTGCAAATACAAAGTCAAAATAAAACGGTGTAAAATTTTTTAAACTAGTTTAATAGTTGAGCCCTGCACCTCCAGTTGGGGAGAGGGGTTCACATTCTCTCTTGATATTCCTCAAGAATTGAAGGGGTGAAGAGTT
>JAOBAT010079485.1:0-19767 GCA_026413305.1 Hydrozoanthus tunicans | reverse complement strand
AGCCTTGATCATCGCCAAAATTCGCCCTAATTTGAATAAACAAGTCCAAGCATTCTCATTGTCTCTATTCTCCTCGGAGATAACTTAATAACTGCAAATTGCTCATAAAATACGTTGTTCTCTCTAGCGCAGTTCATTTACCTGAAGATGACTTTGTAAGTCGAAAACGTTTGTTTTAAACTACGATTTAACCTTTATACCATTTTTGATATTTTAGAATATACTTAGTTTCCAAGGTACAACATCATAGGGTTTATTTTTAGACAATCAGTTGGTGTCACAACACAACAAATGCCGAGTTTGAGACTGTGCAATGTTACAGCAAATTAAGGAGAAAAAACGTTTTTTGCAACGGTCAGAAAGCTTTAATATACGTTACAACATTCTGTGGCTAACAAAATAAGGTGAGAGCAAGAAACCCGTACTTTGTCAGTGACTTTTTTGATGGATGCAAGCGCAGTGCACGTCAACTGTGAGCCTCTCCATGAATGGTCAACTAATGTTCCATCAGCAAGCACTTGCTCCAGGTCATCCTCACTTATGCTGATAAGCTCTAAGAAAGAAAAGAGAAGAAAACAGTTATTAACAACAAATAGACACTTCGCTTAGTGGACTCAATACACAAAGTTCGTTCAACATCATCAGTTGTACATGGGGTATTGTCGTCTGGTGTTGAAGGCAAAGTTGGCTTGATATTAAGCCACAGCTCAGTTGTTCAAAAATCGATTAGCACTATCCCATGGTTCGACTTTTAACCTACAATCTTGTTTTCCTCCTCAGAGGTTGGTTTGAGCTGTACTTTTTAAGCATTTCCAGGAAAAATCTAAACAGTATTAAAGAACCTTAATCCTTTCCTTTGAGGAGAATTCACTGCTAAAACTTGGCTTTGTCCAGGTGACAAAGATTAGCGTATGATTTTCGTTAACCAAACACCAATAGTCAAATATTTTTAAGCTTCTCACAGCCATAACTCGCTTCTTTCTCTTCCCAGAACTGCCAACTAGTTCAACACCCTCCTTTCCAAGAGATAATTAAAAAAGTGAGTCCAAACAATAAGCTTATTTTAATGGAACTCTTAATCATTACTTAGCTTTTTAACTCTTTCGGCTTTTAATATACCAAATGGTGCTTTGCTACATTCTCCTAACTAGAAGCTATACTTTCCTGTTACCAGTTTAAGAGAATTTTGCTTCTTATCTTCAGTAGTTTCTGTTAAAATTATAGGTTTACTGGGAAAATAACTTTGTTTTGTACCGAACCAGGGCTCGAACTCTCCACCTTTCCAGCCTTTTGACTAAAGCTTCCTTCCACTCGGCCAAATAAATAAACAAATTATGAACTGAATATCTAATTGTTTATACGTCACGAATTTTGGACGTTTTTGCACTTTTGGAGCTTTGATCGTACGAAAATAAAGGGCTTCACCACAATAAGGTGATTTTCCGTTGTTGGTAGCGTTTAACACAATTCCTATGCTTTCAAACACAAAATAGATTTATTTTGATATCTCAATCTTACAATATTTTGGATAAAAGGAAAACAATGAACGGTGACCTTGCTTTTAGAATTGTCAGCATCGCAAAATTAACGAAAGCAATGAATTAGAGGTCACTTTAAAAACTCTTCAAATAAACTGCTCATTTATTCAAATTTTATTTCTTACATGACCTTGAACACAACAATAACTGCAAACAAACACAGCAGCATTATTAACATTACTAGAATTTGTTACAGCGGAGCTGAGCTGAACTTATCAACTGCAAACTTCGATGAATGACAAACTCTCTAACAACTCCATGGACGAATTTTTCCACGGACGAATTGTTTGCACCTGAAAGCAAAAGCTTTTGTCAACTGGCACTGACTGGCGTGTAAAACCAAAACATCAAATATCTGATTTTATCTCAACTGCCTGTCCAACGTGACCAAAGTCCGTGCTACGTATAACTTGGCTGGCATCACTTTGTTAGTACCAGCTGCACACATTTCATATACAAACAGTTGCTTTTCAAGTGCAATGGACAAGCAGGGATCACGACCAAATCATAAAGAATTCTGTTGTAAACCTTACATTTATCCATGAGATTGCTCATAGAGCCTTGATGAATTATGTAAGAAGAAGTTAGAGGTTGATTAATTGGCCGGGGCGGAAGGGAGTAAGTACTAAAAATAGAATTAAGGCTGAAGACTGAAAATGACGATACCTGGTTTGCAATGGGCAAACTTGTAAGGAGATTCCTGACACAGTTTCTCGTAAATCACTTCCACTAGTGGCGCAAAAACAATTATTGGGCGAGGAGCATGATCTGCAAAAGACATTAATTATCTAATCAAATAATAAACTGAAAATGCATCCAAAATGGACCAAAGCTATATAGATTTTATAAACATAATTCAATATATATATAAATAAAATTTTCCACAAGTTTTCCTTTTTTGAACGAATGGCTTGAACAGCAAATCCAATCTTCGACAATATTTGAAGTGAACGAGATAAACAAGTTAGTGCTTTTTGAAGTTCTACTCTCAGTGAGGAGATGGAAGTTTGCTATCAATCTGAGCGGCCCTCCATTGCCATCTTAAGTTATCACCCCAAAACAAACAAAAACAAAATAAAATGGCTATTAATTACCCGAGTAGGTTCATTGAAACAACTATTTACTCAAGGCTCAGTGAATGAATATCTGTGTTGTGAATGTTCAACTAACCAAATAAATAGACCTTAAGATACAAGGACGGCAACTCCGCCAACGATGGCTTCTGGTTTGCCCTTACCGACTATTTCTGTATCATTTGCCTCTCCTTTGACCTAGCGACGCTTTGTGAAAAAAAAAGATTAAGAGCTTCCTGCATTAATGATAAAAGATTGAGAAAATTTTGTTCATCGTTCCGCAGTCGTACGAACTCCAAAATGAAGATTTTCACGATTTAATTTTGAAGACAAGTGTTATTAAACATTTTTTTAAGATTGGTTTGTAATTTCTCTAGGAACTGAGGTGACTGTCGGCCTTTTCTAATGGCAAAAATTTCTGATTAAGTTGAGTACTTTCCCTCGATTGGCGACAGGTCACATTTTGTGCTCGCAAGATGGCAGATGACGTGTAATGTATATTTAAGGAGAATTTGGATGTTGAAGTTACGTTATGCGTCCCTTTGCTTTTTCATATTTGTTTGTTTATTATTTTATAAAAGCATTAAAACGCATTTTTTCGTGCCGTGTAAATTTTTATTGCACTCGGGGGGAATGTTGGTCGAATAAATAAAAAAACTTGAAAGTCACTCACCGCCGACGGCTTGATGAATGAGCTTCACCTGAGCCGCCGTTTACAATGAAAATTTTAATATTAACGTTTACCAAAATAAATCAAAATGGTAAAAAAAACATCTAATGCTTAATTAAGTTATCAGCACCAGAACCTAAATAGGTTTTAAAAATTTTATCTAGTGTTTAAGCAAAGTAACAGGTCAATTCGTTATACTCAGTACTTTAGCAGCTGAAAAGAAAGTACGTGGATATGATAAGACAAAACTTCAATGTTCAAATCTTAATTTATTACATAAACATTTTGAGAAACAAACGGGAAACAAAAATGCTATGAAGTTAATACAACTTCAATATTTGTTTGGTTTTAATCGAATCAGTCTGGTTTCGAGGAAAACTCGAGGATTTGTCACTCGGTGTATGATAATCGACGTCTCTTATGTGATCAGTTGAGAACAAAATGGGGCAAGGAATTATTAAAATGCACATTATTCATTTTTAGAAATTGAGTTTAAAAAGCCCGAATACCAAAAAAAGCTTTCAAATCTCTCAAAAATCTTTCCAACTGATGCTAAAGGGAAGATACAAAAGTCCTAAATCTACTAAGGGCATTTAAAACCACTAGCGTGAACAAAACACAAACCAGAACTTCCGGCGCAGGATATGATAAGTTCCATTGTCTCTACTTGAGTTATTGATAAATGGATAGTTTAATACAGAGAAAACTGTACAAATCAACCTTTCACTTTTTAAAAGTTCGCTTTCGGGCGATGATCAAGCAGGGAGCTGTCCTTTATAAATAAGTTGACAACGAAGCACTGAGACCTTTTCCTAATTTTGCTTTAAGCAGCAAGTATGTGTGAACCTGCTTGGTTTTTGAATAGTAGACATTTAAAATCATTGTTGTAAAAAGATCTCAGCTTCACTGGAAAACGCTTCAACGCTTGTTCAAATGACCGTTTCTTAGAAACTTTTCAAGATAACACGGAATCTGATTGGCTATTACTACGTATGGAGATTTTATCTGACCGTACAACCGCTCTTTCGGCCTACTTGTTACAACAAATTTGTTTGGTTTTAAGTTGTTCCCTATAATTATCATTTTATAAAAGAAATGAAACACAGCTTCCGTCTTTGCGGTACAAACGGTAGCCGTGTTTCATTTCTTAAATGAAAGACAGGAATGAAACTCACTGTCTAGTTTCTCAACAATCTGGTATGAAGCCATGATGAGATCTGCAGAATAAAAACACCACTGTAGTCAGAAATTTTACATCTCAAACTTGATGCAAAAACATCTGCATTCAGCTGTATGAAGTTCAAAGTTTTTACTATTACCAATATTATTAGTGTTTGTAGTTTGATAAAAAAAAAAAGCTATGTTTGTACAAGTTCTTCAGAGAGATGACTGCTTCAGTCAGAATTGTAATGGAGTTTGTGTGCTAGACTTTAAGAATTTTTGGTAGATTATTAGGGAGCTTAAGGAACGAGGGCAGTATCATCAACGACGACAACTCTCATTGTGTACTGGATTGTGTCTTTTATTTCCAGAAAAATAGTTTTAAGCTGCAACCCACAATCAAATTGTCAGAACTTAACTTAACTTGTGGCTTAATCGAAAGTGATTAAATTTGGAATCATTTGGAAACAACATTTTCTCAACAAAAATGTGCACCTGACAAAATAAGAGAGCCTCAAGTATCAAACCTGAACAGCTTGCTGTTATACTAGTAGCTGAGTCGCTACTCTCCCTGGAATGGTTGATTGTCATACCATGAACACCTTTCTTACTACGTCGAAACAGGCTTCTTCGTCCCACAAACTTTTCATCACCATGGGTATGGGAGATGCTGTGACGAAGTAAGATCTCCTGCTCAGCTCTGAAAAAAGAAACATTCACCGTAACTTTGGTACGTTTGGAAACCTTTCTTTGGTTCGAATGGCATTTTTGACATTTAGGATGCAACAAAGTGTTGTCTGTTATTGCACAAGGGAACTTTGGAGATGTATTAACCACAACATTCTACAAAGCAACTTACTTCATTCTGCTTGGAACGACACCATTCTCTCTCTTTTGAGCATCCTCCTCACTGACCAGACAAGCTTTCCAGCAACCAACGTGACCATGGTACATTGTGTCGGTAATAAACAATATATTCCCTTTCTTGAATGAGAGTTCCTCCTTGGCATGGGCTGGCCGGTCAAACAACGCCCTTAAATAGATATTGCCGACGATATGGTAAACGTATATATACAGAAAATCAACTATTCGTCTTAAGAATCACATATACGAGTTGGAAAAGGAAAACAAAAAGCAACAACAAAACTGACAACTGGAGTTTTGGGATTCTCCTTAGCTGTGAAGAGGAACTGAAGTACTTTTGCCTGTTTTTGTTAAGAAATAAGGTAGTTGCTTAACAAAACATTGGGGAGGATGTAGGGGAGATTAAGGGTTTTGAATGAACATTACAAACATACAATTAAAGTTATAGCTCGTATAACTTCATAGCAGTCAAAAGCAGGACGACCTACATACCTCACATAAAATGAGTCTCCTGGTTGCTTGAGGGCTTCCTTGAATTCTATCATATTTAAAAAAAATATTTTCAGTTAGTCTTTAGGCAAACATAACTTGTTGCAAGGGCTCCTACAGAGGGTTGCAAGCAAAATTCCAGGAGATTTCCAGGGAATTTTAATAAATTTCCAGGACTTAATTTTTTACATTGTACACCTCAATGAGTCAAGCAACAAAACTAAAGTATATACAATACTTAACTGCTATAATACTGTTCAAAAATAAGGAAATTCTAAAATCCTAGAACCTTGAGCACGTTATCTACGAGCGCAATCGAACTTTGGCAACCACCTTTCTTTAATTCTGCAACTTTATGATCATGCTGAGCAATCTCCATAGAGTGTCCGCTCTCCTCCAGAGCGAATTGGACTGAGTTGTCTTATTAACGGCAGTCCTTGAGTCACAACTTTCAGCTTCGTCAGCAAAGTCCTTGCTAGTTACCATGCATGATTTAGCCTCATTCATTTTCTGCTTCTCGGCTTGATAAACCTTGTTCAGTTCCTCTTGAATAACGTTTCATTTTTCCCCTTTGTTTTTCTCTGCACCTTTACATTCCAAATCCAGTTGATACTTGGAACTTCATGCTGACGCAGCAATAAGAAGTGGCTTTGTGTTTCAGACTTTAAAAGATCCCCCACTGTGCAATATTTCATCACAAATTACTCGATAAGCCTCAAGTGACTTTTCCTGCACGTTAACCTCCAGAATCGTGGGCATGGGAAAGAACAATGAACATTTTCATGACTGGAGAGAGCTTCTTATCATCTTATTCACGTAAAATTTACTTAAGAAAAAAATTGTCAAGCCTTTGATTTTCATCTTTTCGAGAAAAATTTCTAAATTCCATTTAATTTGGCTTCACCACATTGTCGACAAACGTTTCATATTGCCATATAAAATCATCACAGTCATTATGACTAACTCTTCTGCAGTTATTCAAGATGGGAATCACCCTTTTCTGTCTTGTTAAGCTATGCTCTTGATTTGACAACCTAGAATTGCGAAAAAATGCTGATGAATGAATATTTGAGGGGTGACTTGTCCAGTAGCTTTCTGCTTTCTGTCCTCTTCATGAGACCGCGAAGAAGAAACTCTAAATCTCTACTCGGAAAAGGTACCATTGGACGATCTGTTCGATAAACTTTCAAGAACCCACGAAACTGCTGGGACACAGAAAGAAAAAGATACAGCTTTGCATTAATTAACACATCGTTTAATGCCTCCTGCACTGTTTTAAATAGTTTATGGCTCTTGGGCAGCTTTTTTTCTTTTATCAGTGTATCATTATACTTCTTCATTAGCCGACAATTCTGCGCATGGTCTTGCTACTGTGTGGTTACGTTTGTCAGAGCTCTCTTCTAGTTTGAGATAATTTCGACTAATCATGCCACTGAAGACTACTGGTACCACTGTTGAAAATCTTAAAGAACAAAACTTGGAGAAGTTTAAACGTGAATTCTATAGTCTACAGGAGTCTATGAAAGCACACGATGCGGCTGCAAATAACGGCGGCCAGTCTTGAATTTATGGGTCAGGAGTATGATGACCTAAATACCTTTCGGACAAAGGCAAAGAAAGATCAAGAGGCGTTAAACAGTCGCCTGCAGTCTCTCCGTGATAGAGCAAAGGAAATGTCAACCATTCTGGATGAGATAACAAACTACAGATATGGCTTTAATGTAAAATTGATTGGGCTCTCTGAACTCAGATTCAAGAGAAACAGCGAAAGACCTGACGAATCTAGTTGTCAAGATCTTTAATAACATGGGAGCTGAAGTGACATTAAAAATATCGACATAGCATACAGGGTTCCAAGCAGATCAAAGGACGCAACTCAACCAAAGTCAATCGTTTGGAAGTTTGTAAGGCGCCTTGCGAGAGAAGAGGTAATACTTTGACGCTGCTTAAATTGGATTAAGCGGCTCTGCAAAGCTCGGAAATGCAATTTTATCGGATCATCTTCCTCTGAAAACACAAGTTCTCCTACATAAAGCCAAGAAATTCTAGGCTAAGTTCGGCTCTGCGTTTTGCTGGACTAAAATCTATGCCGTTTATCTTTGACAAGATGAGACAAGTAGAATCATTAAGAAAATGATCTTAAATGCCTTTAGAATCTCACCCAAAACGCGCTTGACTCCTATTACTAGATAAGTAAACGTTTTCGTTTATTTGTCCAAATAATCACTATGCTTTCAATTCCACTGATGCAAAAGTTTTGGTGCAGGAGCTACCTTCTTGTGGACTTATCCACCGCTTATGGCCAATGCGTTCAAATTTGCCCTCCAAGCTTGAACACTATGGCAAAAAAGGAATTGTCAATAGCTGGTTCTCCTCTTACCTCACAAACAGATACCAGAGCACGCAAGTAGGCTGTCACATATCTAACAAAGAGCTCTGTCGCTGTGGTGTACCTCAAGTATCTGTCCCGGACCCCTTCTCTTTCTTATCTATAATAACGACATATACTACGTCTTCTGACAAGTTTTACTTACATTTGTTTGCTGATGACACAAATCTACTTTAGGCAAATAGTAATTTAAGAACTCTAGAGGAAATCATTAATGTTGAGTTTTCTACAGTTAGTTGTTGGTTAATGGCTTACAAATTAACTTTAAATGTCCAAAAATCAAATTTTATTTTCCACCCCCGTCAAAGACGTGTTGACTATAATGTTAAAAATTTTAATTTTTGACAATAATCTGAACAGTAATGTATCAATTTGAAATAAAAAACTGTTTTAAGTACCTTGGAGAACTCATAGATTCTAAAATTACTTGGCATGACCACATTACCTACATCTCCACTAAACTTAGCAAAAAAATTAGGTACTATTTCTAGGGTAAGCATTTTGTTCCCACAAACATCGTACTTAATGTTTACCGTTCTCTAATTCGATCTTCTATATGGCATAACTGTTTGAGGTCAAGCTGCGCCAACTTTGAAAAACTTTTAAAACTACAGAAAAAAGCAATGCGTGTTATCTTCTTTGCTTCCTATAGGTCACACGCTGTTTCTTTCTTTCATTCCTCAAACCTTCTCCCTTAAGACTTTCTTTACTTCATATCGGTATTTATAATCATGCACGATGTGGCTAAGAATGCAAAACCTGTCAACATTTCCAGTCTGTTTACGAATTCTTCAAAAACTCGTTTTTATAATACTCGAATCACCTCATCAGGTAAATTCTAAATTCAAAACTCAAGAGCAAATTATGTTTTAAACTCACTTTTTAGAGTTGGTGTCAAGGTGTAGAATTGCATTCCCGTAAGCATTCGTTACCTCAAAAAGAAAAACTTAAAATGAATCTTCACCTTCAATTGTTAGCTATTATTGCTGAGGAGGATAATTATCTTGATACACCAAAACTGATTAACAAAATGAATAAAATCTGATGTTAATTTTTTGTAAATATCTTCACCTAACTTTGTAAATAATTTAAATTTATTACCTATCTACTATATTAAATATGCAAAATATTTATCTAGGTATTCACGTATTAAATATGTAAGATATTTATCTGGATAATTAGCAACTTTCTTGGTTATCTGGTCTCTAGCTCTCTCTTCTTCAAACTTTCCTAATAAGATATATCTATATTTATACATATTTCATGCCCGCCTCGATTAGATTTGCTACCTGCAGGTGAGGTTCTGTGAATTGTATTTGTTGTAAATTGAAATAAGAAGTTGAAAATGTTTCAATTGCTCTTTGAACCACGGGCACTTTCTCGACCCACTTGCGTACACAAAACTTAAGTGGGTAGCTGGCCGAGGCAATGATAGACTCATAATCTTCTCTTCGTGCAGGCGAGTCCTTGAATTGTGCTGATACATGCTTCAAAGAAAGGACTTTAAGTCCCACTCAGAAGCAGTGCAACCATCTTTAAAAGCTCCATGTAATATGTGAAGGCAACAACTACCCAGATTTGCAGGTTTAGGGTCACCTGGATCACCAAATAACTCATTACACATGTCATTGTAAAACTTCAAACTCACATTTTCGGCCCTCCATGGAGACTTGTAAAATGTTCTTATGTTTCGGTCCTTTAAGCGATTCAGTGAAAAGTCCAAAAATACTTTAGAAGCATCACCATGACTCATAAACAGTGCTTCTAGGTAGCGAGTTGTAACACATTTTTCGACTTTGTCCCAGTATCATACATGACAGTCCATTTGTTAAACTGACTGTGTCGAATCACATAAACTCTCATCAAACATATAAACAAAGTAAGGCACAGACAGATGTTCAAGGTTGTGATGTTCTGACTTTTAAAGTAAGGCGCAAGACTGGCTTTCTTTCACCACGCCGAAACGATTTCGCAATATCGCTAGCAGGAAACATCTCCTGAAAGAGAAGGTTAGTTTCGTCGCTTGTATGGTAAGTGTAGTGAGAAAAAACGTTTTTCAAATTGCACAGTACATTAGCTTTAATTGTCTGACAACAATTGCAGCTGGGATTCAGATAGCGAGAAAATAGACTGAGTTGATATCGATGAAGACGAAGGCACAGGGAAGAACTAATCCAAATGTTGATATGCTTCTTCCTTGTAAAACAAATAATTTTAAAATTTTTCTCGTGTTTTGAAGGTTTACCAGGATCTCTAGATTTTCTCATGTAACTTTTCATAGCTGCCTCCCCCATTTTTGCAATGCTAAAACCATCGCGGCAAACTCGAGAAAATGCCTTTGTGTCGTCACTTTTGTCCTGTTGCAGCCAGTCTTTGTACCTAGATATTTTCTCCCAGGCAATATTACAGCGGCAAACCCTCTTGCTCATCATGTTATGCAAGCAGAACCGATTTCAATTAGAGTGCACGCGGGCGTGTTGTTGACATTGAGTATTTTATTGCGTTTATCAAGACCCCAATAACTAGTGCTCTCGATCTCCATGAACTATCAGTGCTAAAAATCTAAAGCAAGAAACCTTCTGAACTACTTTTGTGTAAGATTTTGTCCAAAAACTTAACCAACTTCTATTTATTTGTGCAAGCAAGACTTAGCATGCAATTCTCGGTAAGGTTTTTTAAAGTAGCAGGACTCTTCAAGGACATTTCTCAAAATTCCCTTTTATCCAGGCCTGGATTTTGTTTTCTAAAATTCAAGGACTTTTCCAGGATTTTTAATGTAAAATGGCTCTCATGTCCACTTTATAAAAAGGCTCGAATTTTGGATGTGCCTTTTACACAGGTGACTTAAACTATCCAGTTGTAAGTACTTACGGCCAGGGTTGTACTGGGCAATCACGTCAAGAGAGTCAGTAGGTTTACACAACTCAAGAGTAGCCTCTTCCAATGTAGCTGTTGTCAGGTCAACACCCTTAAACTAGATAACAATCCATGTATATATTGGTTAGAAGTAATATAATTGTTACATTTCTTTAAAAGTCGCCCCACTTTTTTAACAAAAACCTCAAACCCTGGGTTTCCATGAAGATAATATGCAAAATAGAGCAAATATTGAACACTTTAGTCCTTAAAATTAGCAAGTGTTATTGAAAAAAATCTGTTGTCAACTCTTTCGTTCTGAAAATAATGAGTCTTAAATTGTGCTTTTCGTGATGCTATGCAATTTCAAATGCGAGACCAAACTAGAAAATACCCAGTTGTGATTCAATTGTGGTATACAAAAGACTCACTCTATCAGCAGCCAATACAATAAAAATATCTGTGGTGTGTTCACTTGCTCCAGGTATCAGTAATAACATTATACAGAAACAGTTCTCTTTTGTGACGGGCATGCTGTTTTCGTATCTGTTTTTTTGTTGTTTGCCAAACACTGCAACCCACGATATTACACAGTTAAAAATTTTTGGTTGGTGTTGTTGTTGATTGAGTTCTCATAATCTGGAACACTCGAATGATTAAAAAATCAAAAACTAGTTTCAATCCGAAGGAGCAAAACACATTTTACAAATTTTTTTGTTACAGATGCATGCACCCGTACCCTTTTTTGACAGTATACTGAGCATGTCTGTGATTCGAATCATGTGACACAAACTCAACTGCTTTGAATTTATCCAAGTCTGCCAGCAAGCAACGCAAAGATTTGTTTGCATTTAAATGGACAAATACTCAACAAAAAAAAGAAAAAATCATATAGTCAAACGTGTTGGTGTAAACAGTTGAAACTTCAGTGAGGACATCAGCATTGAAATAGACAAAGACTAAAAGACATCAATTTCCATACATAGCTATATATGTAGTCAGTGCTTATTATAAAAGAAATAGGCTTCCATGGTCAAAATTTACAGAACTAAAAAATTGGTTTCCAGACAGTTTCCAACAAATCAAGTATACAGAACCTAAAAATGGTTTTGAATACTTCTAAAATCTCAAGGCCTGACATGGTCTTATTTGTAGAAAAGAACGTCATAAGACATTAAAGTCTCAACTATAGTTAGGTACATAACACACTGTGGACAAACCTTTAGAATTTGGTCGCCAACAGTTAACCCATTTTTACCATTTGCAGGACTGTTTGCTTCGATTTCTGATACAAAGACTCCTATTGCATTTCCACCCACAATGCTAACCCCAAGACTTTGGGATTTCTTTTTAAATGTAACAACTCTCAGTTCTCCTGGCTGCTCAACATTTGAACCTAGAGGCACTTTTTCAGGCAATGGCTGAGCAATGTCATCTGCAGGTTTGCAACTATTTGAGCGCCGTTTTGTAGTTGTTGGCATGCTGTAGGAACTAATTGCTTCAGACTTGTTGCTATCTGTCAACTGTGCAAGGAACTTTTGTGAACACTGCACTAAGATTGTCACACTTGATCCAGATTCCTTCAGTATTTTTGCTGCTTGTTCATATGTGGCACAACGCAAGTTAACGCCATTGTACTGAAAGTAATGAGCATTAAAAGAAATGAACACCAGACAATCACAGCAAAACTGGACAATCAGTGCTAACATTAAAAAAGGCAAATCGATTGTTTGTGGTTACTGCTTTTAAAACCAGGAATTCTACAAGTATCATTTTAATGAGGGTCTGATCACATGGAATTTACAAGTTTGCCTTTGCAGCTCAAGCAAGAGTAAAGAATGCAACCTAATTTTTACGAGTTGTGTTTACAAGATGAAGCCTATACTATACAAGTAGCAGGTACCTTGTTAAATAGTCTTTAACCTGAAATCTGATTTAACTTGACTACAAGCATACTTTCCGCACACAATGCTGCACTGCATACAAATATTATAACGAAAATGACAAGACAACATAGCTAGGATCGATAAGGAAATGTTTATCCATCCAGTTATATAAAGTTTACAATATAAAATAAATCACTTACTTACCTAGGAATATTAAAAAAATTTCAACGATTTTTCAAGTCTTTGCAGCATCTTCAAACCTTGCTTATTCTTGGCACCAGGGGATTTCTAATGAAATTTGGCGGAGCAACTGAAAAGACTTACCTCAAGAATTTGATCTCCGTAACGTAAACCTGATTTGTAGGCGACACTACTAGGTGTAACATGGCAAATAAAAACACCACCATGAGTTCCTTGTGCAATTGAAATTCCAAGTGCATCCTTTTTCTCTATCTGAATGATCCGAGGCTCATAATCCCTGTTTAGAAACAAGATTTCTAATCTCTCACTCTAATCCACATATATATGCGTAAAAATTTCAATTTCAAACTAAGGGGGCCATGAAAGTTTTTTTCTTATTTGTTGCACCAGCAGATTGAAAAAAATCTTAAGCGATGAATCACCTGCTACAAAACAATACAGAGAAACTTGTTTCACTGTTGTAACTGGAGGTAATTCAGGAAAACTTTGTTGACTATTTGACCCCCAGTTTCATTTGCCATGTTCAGAATAAGGGAGCAACCAATATGACAATTCCTGTTTAGAAGCTGGCTAAAGTTGCCTCAGAAAAAAAACTTGGGCGGCATTTTAGTTGGCTGAAGGCATCTGACCTAACGAGCTTAATCCTAAACAGCAAACTCACAGGATTGTTGGTACAATATTTCTTAAAATAAACTTCATGTCAAAACATCAATGATAAAGGTATTGTTAGTTAACTTCATTAATTCTATCAGTTTTCTGAAGGTATTGTTAATGAATATCAGTAGTTACATCAGTTATCTGAAGGTATTATTAGTTAGTATTAAACTACCTGGTGAATGGCACCTTTTGCGCGCTCTGATTGATTCATCAAACACCGAATATCCTGCGCTATTCACCTCGGTCACTCATCCGTGAAAAAACGGCTTATAAAATAAACGAAGGAACCCAACAAACACAAACAGAGCGAAAAAACTTGGTGTTTCAGTGTTTAATGGTTCGTTTTTTTTTTGCTCAATTCTATAAGCACAGGTTTTTGCATTGTTTACCAGCAAGCTATCGACGTTTTAAGTTTGTTTATAAACTTTTCTATTCATTCGTGGCCATGTAAACACGAGGAAAATTGAAAATTCTAACATAAAAATATTTTTTTCAGCATGGTTTGAACAAAAAGAATTCAGTTGTAACAGCTATCAAGAAATGACCCCTGCTGAACTGAGAATCCGCCTCGAGAAATTTTACGTTTCGACAACAAAACAAGATTGCAAACATATCAAGACGTTCCTCACCTCAAATCGTGAATCGTTTTGAATTTTTTGAAATAAAACTATTTTAAAAAATGCTATTAACATCATAGTTTAATACTAAATAAATTATCCACCTCAGTGTCGGTGCATAGCGAAAGACATATCACTAGTAACCTCCACTTCGGGGGATAGTTGTTAGCCAACATTAGTATTTCTATCAGTTCTTTGAAGGTTATTGCTCATAAATGTAAGTAGTTTCGTCATTTTTCCCTCTCCCTCTGATTTTTAAGATAAAGCTACACAGATCAGAAGGAGGTCAGAACAGATGTTCATTCACCAGGGATAGAAAACTGTAACTCTAGCGCCAAAGGCCATATACTAACAGACTGCACTACGCCTGTTCTTGAATTAGAAACTAAAGCATACTATCAATTGTTTAAAAAGAAAACGCATTATCAATAAGCAAAACACTTAGATTAAAAACTGGCAGTGATGAAAGTGATTGAGCTTGAGTTTGATTTTCTTTCTAGTACTAGCAACCAAGTTAAAAGTTATTTTTGAAAGAGGAACAGTTTTGAAATGACACATGTAATTTATTCAGGTTTTAACATTTTTAAATTATTAAAACTGCCATAGTATATTTTCATGATCTACAAACATATTTAAACAAAAAGTTACAACTTGATGCTTCACAAGTAACAATAATCCTTTGTTCCTTACCTTCTAACATCCAACTCCTTTTCTGTATTCAAGTCAAAGTGCAAAGTATCAAATGGTTCAACTCTTGGGGTTGTCTGCCCTGAGGAAAGCGAGCTCATTGAACTTGAATAACAGTTATTTGCAATGGGTAGGCTAACCCTTTTAGTCTTCAGAGAGAGTTTGGACTTTGGTACCATTCCATACCCACTGTATGAGTTGTGGCTTTGATAACTGCTACCCATACTGCTTACAGACCCTTGGCGACTATGCCGTGCAATAGAACTATAGTGATCGGAAGAAGGCAGTCCACTGTGGCTCTGAGACATGTGTCTGCTGTTCCAGCACTGCACAGCAGTGCACTGTTGGCTTTCAGCCATAATGCCACTTGTTGGTAAAGATACACTCTTTGCAGTGTAGTAAGGTACGTCACATGATTTTAACACTGCCATAGATGCTGGCGGTGATGAAGGCTGAAGCTGTGAGGATTTATACATACTTGTTTCATGATTTGCTGAGTAGCGTCCATGGAAGTGTAACTTGGGATGAGTCCTTTGCTTGTGATGAGACGATGGTGCTGATTGTGGACGGGGTTGCCTGGGCAGTTGCTCTGCTTTTGACCTTGACAAAACTTTTGATTCTTCTACAACAACTGAAGAATCAGGCAGTGAACTAGATGGAAAATGTAAAGGCTCTGTAGGAATTTGCTCTTCTTGAGAGTCAAATGCAGTGTCCTGAAAACTCTTATTATTTGTGGAGCATGTGACAGCTGACATGTAAGAGCATGTTCTCATTGGAGGGGGAGGTCTTTCCTTGTGTCCATCCAAATAAAAAGAAGAGAAAGAAGAAGACTGTGATTGCTTTGGGGATCTGTCAGGAAACTGGTAGGCTTTTGATACTGGTGCCTGGCTAGATAAGTGAAGGTTGTCTAACAACTCACTACTTTGCCCAACAGAAACATCACTCGAATCAGTCTGAGTTCCTTGAGATTTCTCTTCATATAGTGGGGTTAGGGAGAGGTTCAGTGCATGTTCTGAACTTTCATCAGTTGAGGATGATGTATGACAGTCATGAGTTGACTTTCTCGTCAAGTTACTTAATACACCTCTCTTATGAGTTGAAAAGCTGTTAATATCATAACTTTCCTTCAGTTTATACTTCATTTTTTGGCAACTGTCTATCATGTCTCTTTCAATTTTTTCACTGACTTCTTCCAGTACTGACTGAAGAACATGAGTGCTTGATGTAGATTTTGACTGTTTGACAACAGCTAGTGTAACCATACTGGTTGACAGTAGTTTCTCAGCCTCTATTTGTGTTAGATTCTCTACAGATTTTCCATTTATCTGGGAAATAAAACAACATGTAAGACAATACTGAAAGCTACTGAAAATTTTACAAAAAAGTTAAAGTTCCGTTTACAGTAAAGGACAATACATAAAATGTTTTGAGCAAACTAATACAAGATGAAACTGTAATAAAGACAAAACCTCCTCTTAAAAAGAACACCTCTTCATTGAACGATAAACTTGTTGCCTCCTTTAAAAATTAGGATTACGATTTTTATTTTGTCGGAAATTTTTCATCCCACAATGGAGGTATTAAAGAGACGAGTCAAGGGTCGGTATATACTTTCAGCAACACACTGGCCATGTTTAATATTTGGGTCTTTGAAACCAATTGTTTTTGAGCAATTAAGCTGATAAATACAAAACTATAAATTCTGATATAGGAGCAGAAGAAATCTTGTGCCAGGGATATTCTTCTGCTTGTATAATCTATTTTTTCTTTTGATAGATTTTGATAGAGCACGTGTGATCAAAGGGCGCTTGTGGAAAGAAGATTTTACTGCATTTTTTCAAGGGAAAATAATTATCGTATTTTTCACTAAGTATTTGGGTGAAGCAATTATACCGAAAACTGCTGTCATTACTATAGTAGTAAATTGTGTCCCAGGTAGTATTGGAAGGCTCTTGGTCTTCATTAATGTTGGAAAAACATCGTTTTGTTCGGGTTTATACAGATTTTGCAGATTTTTGTATAATAAACACCAGAAAATGATCTGTACTTTCTGTATATTGAAAACCAGTACGGATGTCATCAAATAAATTAGAGGTATTGATGAAGAAATTGTCAATCAATATTGCAGCTTTTTCCGTGACACGGGTTGGTTTCACGATGGTCGGAAGCATAAAATATGACAGCATTTGATTGAGAAAACCATTGGTTAGGTTGTGCAGCTCACTTTAAAGTAAATCTATGCTGAAGACCCCAGTAAAATAACATTTTCTGTTGCTATTTCTGATTAAATCAAAACATTTTGATAAAACATCTGTGAAATGTTCAGTATTTGCTTGGAGGCTTGTAGGTTACACCGACTAAACTAATTTCATTGTCTTTACTTAACTCAACAAACAAGACATGTGGTTTATTGCTGTTATAAGATAAATCATGCCGAATTTTATAACCAAGTATCTCTGAAACATACAGAAGTACACCACCACCAACATCTTCATTTGGCCTTTTTAAATTTAAATTTAAATCAGGTGATACAGTTCGAGATCATGACTCTCTTTACATCAAACAAGAGGTAGCCTTAACTCGGGCCGTTTTGATAGATCATGAAAAAATTAGTTATTACACTGGACAATCCTGTAAACAAGAATAAATTTCGGCTTCGTTTGTTTTTGGGTTTTCGAATAAACCATTTCAAACTTTCAAAATTATTTTGTTGGGAAATGGGTAGATTATTAATGGTATTACCATTATCTGTAATTAACTGTTTATCCTATTGTGTTCTGAATTTTTTTATATTTATATAATTTCTATAATCTAGTGACGAGTACAAAAAACATAGTCAGATAAAAATTCTGAAATTTGCTTCTATTTGCCTTCATTTTTCATCTGGCTTCATGCTTTAGTACTTTTCTGCTGTTTTAGAAAGAAGTTTTTTTCTTTTCTTCTGCACTCATGCAACGATAACTCCCAACAAGTTTGAAAAAGAGTTGTTGCTTCCCTCTTGGCTTCAATGAGTGATAACTCTTTTTTTCTAAGACTGCTGCTTTTTCTGTTAAAAATGTGTGTGTCCTTATGACTTGTTATCTTTCTGTCTCCGACATTGTGCACATACATGAGAAATACTGAATTCAATAATTCGCCTGCATACAATTTAATTCATTTACAATAATTTTAGGGAGCTGTTAGAAATTCCATCTGGGAGGGGGCAGGAAGGAAACAAAAACATTTCTAAAAAATCTCATGACCCAACAGTAGCAAGCATTATGGTTTCATGGCCCAATAAAAATATCACTTTGGTTTCATAGCCCATCCTTAACTTCATATTCCAAATCTAGTTGCAGAAAGCTCTACCTTTTTTAATGTTCTGATGCAGTTATACAACGAAATAAACATGCTAGTTGCCCCAGCCCAACTTGCGAAGTATTCAACTGAACAACGAATACATCGGCGGAAATTGACTAGACCGAGGAAACAAACTGCAAAGCAGTACAGTGATTTAATTTCTACTTATTCAAAAAATGGTCTCAGCGTCAATGTAAACAAGTATTCTGTCCAAGGCAGTGGGAATTACACAAGTTGTGATGTTTCAAGGGGAAAAACACAGTCAAGTTGCTCTCAGAATTTTTTGAGAAGCTGCAAAAGCATAAGGCAAATGTCCTTGCCTTTAGACTGCTCCTTTTTATGCCAATTCCATACTGAAGAAAGTGTGGATGGCTAATGAACTGAGGTTCTACGACTCGGAAATTACTGTCTACCAAGAAACGATTAAAGTTATTTCTTCAAAGAAAGCTGCAAGAGAGTTGAGGTGGTTCTTTCTTAAAGATGTAGAGGAGGCAGAACAAATGAGGGCAAAGAAGCAAAAATTGGAAAACAAGAAAACTGCTCAAAAGAGATTAAAAAACAGGCAAAGTTAAGCTGTTTTCAAGCTTACTCGCCCCAAAAGGGTCAGCAGACCTTACTGATCTCTCACCAGATTTCTTAATTTCAGCTGAAGAGCTGGACAGCTTTGATGTGTCGCAACTGAAACCACGGTTTTATATGCAGTGGCTTGAAACACTTATTAAGCAGGGATTTTTTTAAAACAGAAACAAAGCCTGCCAAATTAGGGACAACCTCAGAGATATGGCAGCAAGCACCACAGAGAACAACAGAAAGAAAAAAGAAATTAAGGATAAGAAATCCAAAGACAAGAAGAAACAAATGACATTGTTTGCTGTTGGCTTCTTTCATCAGTGATATATATTTTGATTCTTTCGATTCAGTGTTTAAGAAAACTTACAATTATGGTGGTACATGTTTGCATCTTTCGATTACAATTAAAACTTTTGGGGATGTGATAAAAGACTCAGAAATTCAGTATTATCAATTATATCGTGGACAATATACAAGTATTGTATTTTACAGTGACTGGAATTAGCAGATTGGCAGGGGCTGGGTATTAAAGTTGTATGTTGTTTCACAAACTATAATACTTTTGATAAAATAAAAGTGTTGATTAATGGTGTTTCACTAAAAATACCATATGCACTTAAAATACCATATGCAAGTATAAATTCATGAAGTATGCCCCCCCCCAAAAAAAATTTCATGGCCCAGCAATTTTTGTGAAATTGTTTTCATAGCCCCCCCCCCCCCGCCACTTTTTGAAAATATTTTCATGGCCTAGCACTTTCCCTTTTGCC
>JAOBAT010079474.1:0-12198 GCA_026413305.1 Hydrozoanthus tunicans | reverse complement strand
TTTCTATTTAAATCTAAAGCTTTGCAACTACAAAGAAGTTTGGTATTTTACTTCTTAACTAACAGTCCACATTCAAAAACTACAATAAAATTATATTGCAAGTAAGCACTGAAAAATCTATGTTTATATAAAGGGCTCCATATGTTGACTTTGCACCATATACCAGCTAAGTACAAGTGTTGTTATTTTTCAGAAAAAAGAAAAAATTACTTTCTATTTCTATTTAAATCTAAAGCTTTGCAACTACAAAGAAGTTTGGTATTTTACTTCTTAACTAACAGTCCACATTCAAATAACTACAATAAAAATATATTACAAGTAAGCAATGAAAATCTATGTTTATATAAAGGGCTCCATATGTTGACTTTGCACAAAAGTGTCTTTAGTCAAAATGTAATTCTTTCTGATTTATACTGTGACAAAATCTATATTACTTTACAAAAATACTTACTACAGGGCAAGAATAAACAGTCTCCAGGAGTAAGGTTAGCATACTGCCAGTGAATCTGTTTGACTTGAGGATATTTCTCAAGATTCACCCGATCAACGTCAAGCACAGCAAACCCTCCATATCCTTTATCGCCCTTGGCAACTGGAATCTGCCCAAACAAAATGCCCTAAATTAAGCCAGCATCTGAAAAACTGTAAATGCACTAAAAAGCCCCTCCCCCCCCTCAAGTTTTAAATGCGCCCTTCTCTTCCTCTCCATCCCAATGTAAACAAACTGTGTCAAAATATATTTTGTCAACAGCTTCATCCGTTCCATTTTTTTAAAATGAGTTAGTTATTATTCTAGGGGAACACAGAATTATTAGCTAAGTACTATTAAATCTTTTTGGTATCCTGACTTCTGTCTTTTGCTATAAACAATTTTTAAGTAAGCCCCCATCCCCTCTCTAACAAGTCCCCCTCTCCAATAAGCCCCCAGATCTAAAAACAAATCAGCCCTATAAGAGCATTTGTGGTACAAAATAAAGTTGTTTCTGAAAGAAGGTTTCTAAAGCATCACCTACAGAGTTATTACATAATTTCTGCTATTTGTGGAACCTGGGTTTTAATTAATGTTTGTTTTCAAATGTGACGGACTTGTTGCATTTTATCCCTATTGAGCTGCAATTAGATCATTCACTAACAAACTGATAAACCTACCTGTTTATATAACCTCCAAAAAAATCAATATAATGAAATATATATATAAGCTGAAATAACTCAACAATTTCTTTATTGAACCTCATAAACCCTTCACCAACGACTGCAAACATGCATTTTGAATATTTGTACACAAAGCTTATGAGACGACCAGCACCAATAGAATGATGGTACAAAAAATCTTGGGGAAGGAGTCAGGAAAAAGTTGCCTGAACAGTTTTCTTAAATTCAACCTTCTGAAAATTGCTGGTCAGAAAAACTCCAACTTGATCAACTCACATGGGGGCTCAAGTCCTCTTAGGTTCAAAACTCGACAATCCCTGTCACCAAAAGTCACACAATCCCTGTCACATTCCCTGTCACCAAGAGTTTGAATGTTTTGTGCCGTCTCGACCCTCTTTGATAAGGAAGCTAGGATAAATTAAAATGCTAATTTGATATTGGCTTTTGTTCATGTTTCAAGTTCTTGGACCACAAATTGATTAAAATTTCCTGGTTAAAGAGGATCGGGCGTAGAACTTTACGTTCAAATTAAATTAAATAACAGTATGCAAAGATCTGGCATTTAACTCCGTTTCTTGCAATAAATAAGAGACCAAAACAAGTTGCATTTAACGATATAAACATGAATATCAAGTTGATCGATATAGTAAAATCTTCCGTGTTTAGGTAAATCGCTGTTAGAATGACTCATCACTAGAATCTATACTTGAACAAAAGACGATTTTTTTCACTTCAAGTCACAAGAGAAGATCAACAAAAATCTGCAAAAGTTTACCAAACTTACATTTTGTTCGTTTTCAGGGTGTATTAAAATCCAGTTTTTGGTTCCGTTTAACAAGCAATTAATAGCGTTGTCTGCATCTTTGTGAAGCAAGCTTTTCGTTCCTCCTGAACTCAACCAAAGATTCGCTTCTAAGGTTCTCTCATAAAACGAGCCACATGTCATAAAGGGAAGAACCATTACCTCTTTCGACATTGGATCTGGGAGCTGCGAAACTATATAAGAATCTTTTTTTTGATATGTGTCCAGAAAACTTCGAATTGTATCTTGCCCTAAACCCCTTTCGCCCACAGGCACTTTTTCTTTCTCCTTTTTCCCTTCAAGTTTCACAACCATCTCTCCGAATTTCGTTTTCATATATTCGTCAGTCCACAGATCAAAAGCTGGAAATTTCTTTCCCGCTCCTCTGAAAACTACAGGTCTTCGCTGACTTGCATACTTGTCCCAAAACTCTCTTGGAGAAGGGATTTCATCTAAAATGTCGACATGGCCGTCTGAGATCCTGTGCTTCCCAAGTTCTTCTCCATGACCTTGAGGAAAATTTTCCTCGATTGTTGTAACGAAGTATACAAAAGATGATAAAATCAAAAAATTACAAAGAAAGCGTCCCTCCATGCTGCTGCGCTGGACTAGAGCAGCAAATGATCAACAGAGCAAAACCCCGCAGCGAGGAAGTCTGGCACTACAACAAGAATTGAAGCGAAGGGTGGGCCTTGGGGGGAGAGGGATGGGGAGGGTTTTTGTTTCGACAAATAAACAAGATTCCTGTAATCAGCATCTAATAACTGTTAATTGACCATAAAGGGGCGCCAGTCATTACAGTGTGATATTTAACAGCACAGGTAGCCAAATCTCAAAAGAACATCGTACAGTCTTACAGATATAACATTTGTTGTTCTAAATTATAATATAGTTCAATAAAAAAAACTCACCGTATCGTCTTGTGATTATACAAGCCAAAATGAATTGAGCTCGGATCATAGCACGATGTATTAAAGAGGCCTAACTTTTGCTGTTAATATCTAAGACCCCTAAAGCAACTGTAAAGCGAGCATGTCGAGTTAATTATAAACAAAAAGTTGAAGACGATTCGAAACTTTTTCGACAACTATCGAACGCATAGCAAACGCGATCAGAAAAACAAACACATGTTTTAGATTTCTTAACATTTTCTCTTTGCTGGACAAAACCCTTATGTGAGAAAGCGGCTGTTCGTCTTAAATAGCATTTAGCAAACTGTTGGAACACAATGAGAAAAATCACAAGAAAAAAGGGCCCCATGGTGCTTCATAAATTACTTTCTTTCAATCGCGCTGTGGGAAGACTCGGTATTATCATTGCGTTGCGAATTGAACTGCAAGCAGGTTACATGTAGCCTGTCAGAATATATAATCATGTGTTTGCTTTGAGTTGACGGCACTTTTGTTCTCAACTATTAACTCTTACCTTCCACAATAGCGGTGTTTTAATGATCACTTCATCTGTCAAATATCCGCAGATTTAATAATTGAAATGAAGAAACATATAAACAGCTCGTTGTAACTGTTTGTTCGCGCTTACAGAGCGAAAAGTCTACAAGCGGGCAATTGCTTAAACTATTTGGGTCTTCTTCCCTCAGACTTTTCAAGTTATAAGTAAATATTCACTTAGTATCCCATTTAGCCAGAAACATCACATTGGAGTTTTCTTCTTATGACGTAGTCAATGAAGACTATTCATTTTAAACGTTTTGCTTACGCTTACCTTTATTGTTGAACGAAAATTAACATTTGTTTTCGAACAATCTAGAAAATGTAGGGTCAGTTAATCTGTCTTTGTCTCAAGCCGACTCACACTAGCTTCGTGTTGATTTTGTCTACAAAACTGTCCTTTATGTTCAATAAAGAGTCACAGTAACTCCATAACCGATTCGCCGAGTTGAGTTCGACTAGTAAACTAGAATGTAGAAGCATAATGCTTGTTTTTTACTATAGAGGAATTCTACCCTGCAGACTTTAAACACGCCGAACTTCAAAGCACATTATAACTGTGTTCATAACTTCAATGAACTGTCAACTTTTCAATTCTCGTTTGAAGAAATTTGCAGAATTCACTGATATATTAAAGTGCTAGGGCCGTTATATAACTCCAAGCTTTACTCAATCAGCAAAAAAACTCTCGTTTTTACAACGTCAATGAAAAGTATCACATGAAAGCTATTTGAAACAATGTTTTTCAAGCACTTTCAACAAGTGTTTGCGTTTAGCGACAAACTACAAAAATAGAATTTTACCCAGAACCGCAGATTCAATCCGTTTGATTTGCGCGTGTAATTGTCCGTTTTTTGAATTACGTATCTACGGCGCCATCATTACTACAGGTCAAATATCAAGCGTGGCTCCTTTAATCACAAGTCAGATCATTAAGACATTATTTCAATGATGAACTTGGAAAATACAAACACCTTTTTCTATCTTATCTTTAACTAACCGGGGCAAAAAAGATTGTTAAAGACAGAGCGAGTCTAGAGCTGTTACACCGAGTTTTCGTCAGTGGGACTGGGACGAGGAACAGCTAAAAATTACGTGATTTTTCATACCAACTCAATTCCTAACCTGCTGGGCTCACGAAACTAGTCAAGTCAGCTTCATTACCCATAAAAACTATGTTCTTGAAAAAATACTTTTATTAATCTTACTAGATCGTGGCAGCCATGCTACAGGATCATTATACTGGTACAGAAATCGCAACCAGATTTCGCAAAGCCTCTGCCGCCAAGCAGTACTCGCCTGTTGCGTCCAGAAAGAGCAGCCATGTCGCTCGAATCGAAAAACGCCGGTTGCGAATCAGTTGCTTTGCTGACCCAAGGAAAACCAGCAAAGGGAAAATATGGGTGAACGTCAGTGGAAATAGGTACCAACTCACAACAAAGAGACTGTCAAAATATCCAAGTAGTTTACTTTCAGATAAAATCGCTAGAGCTGAATATTATGACTTTGAAAATGACGAGTTCTTTTTTGACAGGAACCGAACAGCTTTCGAGAGTGTTTACCAATTTTATCAAACGAATGGCGTGCTCTTTTGGCCCGAACACTTTCCTGCTGAAATGCTCGTTCATGAGTTGAAGTTTTATGGTTTGTATGATAGCGTTGATAAAGAAATTAAAGAATCGCTCGAGCCGACTCAAGAACAAGTAGAGGATCGCACAGACACGGAGTCAAAAGGTGCTTTGTCTAAATTACGAAACAGTTTGTGGCAGGTTTTCGAAGAGCCCGAATCAAGTACTGCTGCTAGAATCTGGGGCTTTTTGTCAAGTTTTGCAACTATTGTTTCAATAGTGGTTATTTGCATTCATCCGTTCCCTACCTATCGCGGAACTTTGCCCTCGAGAACCACGTTAAACGTTTCAACCGGTAACAACTCAGTGAAACAAAACTACTCACAAACTACTGCCAAGAAATTAAATATAACGGACGCGGTTGAGGCAGCCAGTTTTGAACTCTTTATTATTGAAGCATTTTGCTTCGGACTTTTCACACTGGAGTATTTACTCCGCTTTGTTGCCTCTCCAAGGAAACGTAAATTTCCGCTGGATTTTCTAAATGTGTTAGATCTTGTCGCCATTATCCCGTTCTACGTTGGTTTGATTTTTACTAAAACTTTTGCCCCAGTTCCTTCGCTTGCATGCCTAAGAGTGTTTCATTTGACAAAAATGTTTCAAGTCTTAAACCAAAAGCAGTTTTACCACGGAGCTCGTGTAATGGGAATGACGATAAAGACGAGTTTGAACGACCTGGCAACTCTATTCTTTCTTGTTTTGGTCGCTGCTGTGCTGTTTTCGAGTTTTGTGTATTATTTTGAAAACTGGGACATGGAGAAGAAAACAGAAGGTCGTGAGTTCGAAAGTATACCTGCCTCGTTTTGGTGGGCCGTCATTACTCTAACGACCGTGGGCTATGGAGATATGGTGCCTAGAACACTAGGTAAGTTTTAACGTATTTTGAAGATAATCTGGCTCATTCTGGCGGGACGTTTTTAGCCCCGTTTCAAACGCTGTGCTACGATCATACTAAATGCGCCTGAACTTCGACCTCAGGCGGCACGCCTTTAGCACGGCGTTTTAAGCTAACCCGCGACATAGTTGGGTAGCACGACAAGCTGACCCGTGATACAAACTTTAGCTCGAGCTCTTTGAGGTTATCTTCACACGCCGTACTTAGATCGCGCCGAAGGAAATGTTCGACCGAAGTTCGACGCCTAAAACCAAGTCGAACCAAAGTCGTGCGACAGTCGAATCAGAGTCGCGCTAATTTAGCACTGATTGTAGCACGCCTATGTTTGAAACGGGCCTACTCTACCGCAAGCTATGAAAATATAGTTCGAAGTACAAGGTACGACCTAGTTTGGAAAGTATCCGATCCCTAACTAACTCTGTTGAGGCTTATTTGATTAAAAAAGAAAGGTAAAGTAGCGTATCTATATAGCGCCTTTTCCATGTGAATGCTCAAAGGCGCTTTACAATGATCAGTGGCAATGGTTGGGAAGCATATATTAGCGCCTCAGGCAGCCGCTTCAAAGCCGTCCATGTATGCTGGCACTTCTTTCACCGACCCCGGAAAGACGGAAAGCTGAGTGGCCTTTGGCGGGAAAAAAGGTCGCCCAAATATTCAGGGAATCGGTAATCGAACCGGGAACCACAGGACTGGGAGGCAGAGTTCTTACCACTGCACCAACCCCTCCGCTAGTAAGTCACGGAACATAACTTGTTGAAAACCAAAGCCAATCGTCGCTGAAGTACTTAGAGCTAAACAAAGCTTAAATAGATGAACATGCATACAGGCCAGGAGATGATAACGCCCGTGGTCTCTGTTAAAAGGAAACTAGGATCCGGAATCTATCTTTTTTTGCTGAAGTAACTTTATTTTCAAAAATGTCTGAAGTTGCGCCAAAACTGGTAAAAGACGATACTTTCCTAGAAAACCAACCAATTTTACTGCAATATTCTGTTCAACACTAAAATCATAAAGTGGTAAAATCTGGCCGAGTTATTTCGGTAAGCCCCACGGTCCACAACTGGAGTCAACACTACATAGCACACAGTACAAAATGCAAAAGCCGACCAAAAGCAAAACTCTCCTTAGCTTGTAACTTGAAATGCATTGGCTCTAGCAGGGAGAAATCAGACTTTAAGAACACGTCGTTTGACCTACTTGGAGCTGAATGGGTTAAATGAGAGAGTAAAAACTAGAAGAACTCGCAGAAGTGTCATTTTAGTTATTATTGAAAGCAAATTGTTTTTTTTTAACTGGCCTTAGACAATTTAATAGCACGAACAATCTCGGAGTTTTTCCAGAGCATTTGCATTTACTTTCGAAATTCATGTACGTTCACACTACAAATTTTAGATAACTCGAGTGATTTGGGAGTACTTCAAGTCGAGTTATCTCAAGTGACAATATCGAGTGTAAGTGGGGTCAAGCGTTTTGATCAACGATTTCAGTCCAAGTCGGTTATAAACGTCTAACATCTTCTTATATAACACATTTTACGAAAAGAAAATAAGAACTGATAAAACAATATAAATTAGTCAACTAATGAAGTAGAAAAGAAAAATTCTGAGTTTAGTTTGGACAGTTAATCAATATAACTGGGACTGAAAACTGAAAGGGTAAACCATTCTAGATTGGAGAATTTAGCATTACAACTGGGACTGAAAGGGTTAATCATTCTAGATTGGAGAATTTAGCATTACAACAGGGACTGAAAGAGTTGATAAAATTTTCAGTTTGCAAAAGGGTGACCATGCGTTTTAATCGCACCTCGCTTCATACCTCGTTGTTATGTAGTTGTAATTCAGTTATTAAATAAAGCAGATATAACATGCGCTCTGATTGGCTGTGGTGATGCAAACTATATCTGCGTACGTCATCGCGGGGAAATTTGGCTTGTTTCTAAAGAAATATAAAACTAGTTTGCTTGCTCTGTTAATGAAAACACTTGTAAACTTTTTGGTTCTTTCAAGAATTGCGAAAAATAAACTCGCCTGCGGCTCGTTTGTATCTAATCACTTTTTTCGAAAACTAAAAAGTTCCCCGGGTTTCTATCACTGAACAGAGCTCGTATTTTTTCAACGCAGTTTCATCCTATTCTTAAGCTAATGTAATTTTTGAGTAATTCATTTCAAGAGTGAACCTTCAAACATTGAAGTGTTCTTAGAGCTTATTTCAACACTATTGGAAAAAAAAATAAAATAACTTTTGCGTTTCTACCTCAGAGATTAAAGTTACATTATCAACCCTGTTGCCTGTTCCAAAATGTCTGTATACCAGACGGAAACTTGTTCTTCATCAGCTTTTAGTTTAACAAACCATTTCTGCCGACGGATTTGAAAGGTGTAACATGAATTTTTTTTAACCTCTTTGTCAAAACACAAGAAACTAAATTACATGAGTTTTTCTAATTGTCCCTATTGCAAGGTTACAAAATATATAAACATAACCTTTAAACATAAGAAAATAAGAGCCATACTGAAAGCAGAAACACTGTGCTTTGCTTTCTGTATATCTTAATGAGTAACGACGTTTCGTGTTGTTTGATACCATACAATATAATATAATGTCATGTAATACCAGAAAAAATACAAAGGAAGCGTTTAACCACGGCCGTTTGATGACATCTCTTAGTGCAGCTTTCGTTTGTGTAAATTGCGCCACGCGCCTTTGTGGCATCAATTCCAAGGCAAAGGTCATTTTATTGCTGTACAACTTATTACAACAACACTGAAGGAGATCAGTTGAAACACGCAGTTTATCTGATGAATTTCTGATCGTTTCTTTTGTTCATCACTACAGGACTCCTGTAGTCATGCCAAGTAGTTGCTTAAGGAATGCCGAGTTACTAGGAAGAAAAACAGACAAGCGGGGCGATAACTCACCAAACTTGTGACGCTTTTTTATCAGGATTCGCTCAGTCTATCCGCTAGGAGATATCTGTCAACTATTAAAGCTCAACACTCAAATCTAACGTTTCAATTAGCTTCCATATACACCAAATATGAATGACGGAACGGCACTGTGTCTGCGTTCCAAACAGTTAAGGTGTTTATCAAGTACGAAAACTGCACAGATGAGATGGCCTTCTTGGCAAGGAAACTGATGTATTCAATAAACAACATTAACTATAAACTTGTAATGATTATGAAATAATGTAGTAAGAATAATGATATTTTGACATTATCAATGATAACAATATTCAACAGTGATAATAGTAACGCTGATATATAATGACATCTCTTATAATAAAAAAAAATGATATTATTTGAAAATAAGTAGAATTTTCTTGATGGAGAGCACTATAGAAGTACGATCAGTCTAGTGTCAATAATAGTTAAGCGAGATCCTATCTATAACGAGAGTGTTATTATTGATGATGATAATGAAAGTAATGACAAGCTCGTGCATGGTATAAGTAATATATAGCATGTTATAAGATACCAGTGTACTTTAGATACCATGTTAATGATAGTTATGAATTATTTTAGTTGGAAAACTGCTGGCCACCTTGTGTGTCATCTCTGGAGTTCTGATCATCACGCCAATACTTCCCATCATCTACGCTAACTACGATCGACTCTACCACACGGACCCCCAACTGGTGAACCACAAGAACAAGTCGGGCAATAACAGCTCCAATGGGACCGGTCTAGCGGAGATATCGGGTGCTTACGAGTCGCGCACGCCCTAGACCCGTTACATGCCACAGCAACAAGAGCAATTACAGCACAAGAGGGACCGGTTTACTGGAAATATCAGGTGCTGGTGACTCGCGCACGCCCTGGACCCGTTGCATGCCACAGCAACAAGGTCAATAACAGCTCAAGAGGGACCGGTCTACTGGAAATATCAGGTGCTGGTGACTCGCGCACGCCCTAGACCTGTTACATGCCACAGCATTAAGGGAAATAACAGCTCAAGAGGGACTGGTGTACTGGAAATACCAGGTGCTGGTGACTCGAGCATGCCCTAGACCTAAATATACTCACAAGAGCAATGGTTCTAGCAAGTCGTTTGTGACCGTTACAGTACAGGGGGAAAAAACGAGCCACAGCAACAAGAGCAATAACAGCTCATGTGGGACCGGTCTACTGGAAATATCAGGTACTGGTGACTCGCGCACGCCCTAGACCTGTTACATGCCACAGCATTAAGGGCAATAACAGCTCATGAGGGACCGGTCTACTGGAAATATCAGGTACTGGTGACTCGAGCACGCCCTGGACCCGTTGCATACCACAGCAACAAGGGCAATAACAGCTCAATAGGGACCGGTCTACTGGAAATATCAGGTGCTGGTGACTCGAGCACGCCCTGGAAATATCAGGTGCTGGTGACTCGCGCACGCCCTAGACCTGTTACATGCCACAGCATTAAGGGAATTAACAGCTCAAGAGGGACTGGTGTACTGGAAATATCAGGTGCTGGTGACTCGAGCATGCCCTAGACCTAAATATACTCACAAGAGCAACGGTTCTAGCAAGTCGTTTGTGACCGTTACAGTACAGGGGGAAAAAACGAGCGACTCACGCACGTGTACCACCAAATTGTACTTTTAAGAACAAATGTGTAACAGTCCATTTGGGGTAGCTGTATTGAAGATAAAAGTCGCTTTCCTATAGTGCTTTTGCTGTAATAATACTGGGTACCCTTAAAGGGGAACTGAACCCTAAAATCAACTTTTGCCAAACAAAATCTTTAACTTAGTGTGAAAACGATATGAAAAAGAAATCCTCGTATCGCGCCGACTTTCCGAGAAATTCGAGATTAAAACACGTTAATTCGCAATGTACCAGCGGCTCAGAATTATGGGTTAAGCGGAGAGAGAGTGAGGCCATGACATCAGATATGGGTAAGAATTGGCTCGGACTGAAAAAATTCATCATTGGAGCGAGATATCACGCACAATGTAAGTTTTAACTTTCACTCTTGACTTTGTAAGCGAGCTTATGACAATAAAAACTGTTCACGCACTCGCTCGCTTCCCATTATCACGTCACACGTTACCTTCGTTAACCGCTGACAAGTCGACAAGCGCCGACGCTCAATGACCCCAAACGACCCGAAACACGCACGTGCAAACAAGAATTTCTCGAAAATCAGCGCGACACAAGATAAACAACTTTAGATATGTTCTCAACACCTTAAAGGATTTCATTTTAAACATGTTGCTTTTAGAGCTCAGTTATCCTTTTAAAACACAAGGAATAGCAATGAAGCTTTGATTACTAAGGCGCTGGCAACTTTCTAACCGCTCGCAAATGCAGTATACTCAGTGTAGCTATCAACAGTTAACGCTACTAAGGGAAAATCGAACTGGTCTGTCTCTTAGAAAACTTGGCATTGCCAAGCCAAACGTTTAATTGTGAAGAGGGTAATGGAAAAAGTGTGAATCGTCTCTGTTCTTGGGTTGCAATCACTCCGTAAAGACACCAAAGACAAAGGACGAAGCGGCCATGTTGGAGCCCTAAACAAAATAAATAATCAAAATTCTTTTGTTCAAGGGCGCCAACATGGCCGCTATGACGTCAGATTTAACCCACCAATAGGCATTCCGCTTACAAAGCTGGTAACAAGACAAAGGATAGGACGTTTTGTTTTAGTCTGGGAGAGTTAAGCCGTTAGTTGTGATTCTTTTTAGAGGATTCGTCCGCTCGCATGGGGAAAAGTTTTATTTAGGTAGGCTGAAAAATTGTTTTAACGTGTTTACCGATTTTTGAGTAAGCAAACAAACCCCTTCCGATAGATCGTCTTCACTTAACGTCACGGGCTCACCGGCCAAATATGGTGTTCGGCCATGTTGGAGCACATCCAGCTGCACGTGCAGCCACTGCGAATTCGAATTCCATGTTTTTTGGCCCATTTTGATCGCAATTGAGTTTATTTTCCAAGAAAAAGCACGGACCTTGTAGATGTTAACTCGACGACGGATGATTGGCAACTCAACGTTTGAAACTCCTGGGCTCAGCCCTTTTATACTGGAACCTCGTGTTTAAGTAGTATCGGCATATCACAAAGTTACAAAATATGTTTCCCTTAGATTACGAAATCCGATTGTAATCTCCTGCCCTTTTTTTTCCTTGGAGAACTCCTGCATTCTGGCTAGCTTGTTGCAAAATTTATTTCAGCCGTTTTTCTTTAAAAGATAAATCTTTAGACGACAGAGCTGAATAACGTTATTGCTGTGCTGCAAATAACGCGGGCTCAGGCGCGCGAGACATTAAGAAAAGGCCC
>JAOBAT010079463.1:0-19771 GCA_026413305.1 Hydrozoanthus tunicans | reverse complement strand
CGATTCGCGATTTACGAGTTGTGGATCGTGCAATCTGATTGTGACGGAAATGTACACCAGTATCGTGCGGATGGCCAGGTATTCATTATAACTAGTTGTCAATGCTAATAAATTGTAATTGTATGTTACTGACTGTTTTTTTTTTGCTAACTGTTAATAATGTTTTGGTGATTGCTTTATAGATTGCTGTACCAGCAATAGCAATGCCTCCAGCAATTCCACCGCCACCACCTCTTACCAATGTAGACCCCAGCAAGATTGATGAAATTAGAAGGACTGTCTATGTTGGAAACCTGGACTCTTCAGTATGATCATTACTCATTACTTTCTTGTTGATGAATGAAGTTACTATATAAATGTTCTAACAATCCCTGGGGAACTTGTTTATTTTTTGACCTTTCAGACGGGGGGCCTAATGAATAGAGGGGGGGTGGGGGTTTATTTAAAAATTGTCATCAGCGAAAGACAGAAACATAGCATGAAGTCCTGTTACCAAACACGTTTTATAGCAAATAGTAACTTTGTGTTCCTGAGACGTTTTAACCAGCACTTTTTAAAAGCTTAAAAGGGTATAACCATCGACAAAATTTGTTTTCAATATGGTATGCCTTATTCTTTAGCTTTAGTTTCAAGAAGCTCTCTAGAGATGGGGGGGCTCATTAGAGAGAGGGACTTAAAGGTTAAATAAACCAAAACATTGGTTTTCTTTCTCTTGGGTCCAAAATGTTCAAAAGTGTCTGCCATCTATCAGGGAAACGAATTCTAAAGTTTCAGACGATTTAAACGATGCATTGCAGAGATATCGGAGTTTTAAAGTCACTGTTTTTTTAGTGTTCATGATCGTGGAGTGGTCGGGAAAATTGTCAAAAAGTTGTCGGAAAAAAGCTTGTGACGTCTTTCTTTTGGGTCCAAAATGTTCAAAAGTGTCTGCCATCTATCAGGGAAACATATTGTCGGAAAGTTGTCGGAAAAAAGCTTGTGACGTCACTGTTGATGAACTACTGACACTTCAGTCTGAATAGTTTGTTTACGACATGTACTTTTGTAAGCGTCCATTTCAAGTTCTCGGGAAAAAAAATAAGTTAGCTGCACTAAAATATGCTAAGTAATACTTATGGAAAGCGGGGACAAAAAGACATAAAACTATCTCCAGGCTGCTTTGGGTAATAACCAAAGTTAAATACGATACAGATCGAGTTTATTTTGATTATTTTGAAAGCTTTCTGTAGCTGCAAGTCAAAGGCTAGTTTCTTATGTACTATTTTACATTATAAAATTCTGTTTTATCAAAATGTAGGTCCTGTCCGAATAACTTGATAGATCACCAGACTCTCATTTTCAGGACCGAAGGCTTGCATGCATATTTGTTTCCCTGGAGCAAGACAGCGGCTCGACTTTTCTTTCGACTCAAAATCAAAAGACAAAACATATTTGTTTACAACTGTCTGTGTATGCCGCTCTCAATCTCGGCCTGGAGATTTTGCAGAAAAAGGTTTCAAACTTTGACAAAGAAGGTGTTGAACAATTAGTTTAGACTAGACTTTGCCCCACTAAAACTCCAGCCGAAAAACATGGGCTGCGTGTTGAATTAACAAATTGAAGAAAGCTGATCAGTGATGAATGAAAGCAACAGTTTTTTTTTGTCGTGTGTTTTGTTTGTTTGATTTGAACTGTATACATCGCTTGTGGAAGTGGAGAATTTTGCAAAATAGCCTTTAACTTAGATGAGCATACGATAAAAAAAGTTTTTCAATGAAATTTTTAATAAAAAAATGTAAATTGAAGAAACCGATTTCATGAATGAGATCAATGAATGAACTGAACAGTTTGTTCCATGCGGCAAACTATCCTGTAGTTTTACGACGGAACTAAATTTTAGGCTGAATTATTGCTTGTACAGATGTTCTCTTATGCTGATGGTGAACTGACTTTGGCTTTTTCTCAAACTGCTTTTATCATTGGATAAGACACAAGATTCTGCAAAGTTTTTAAGAAACCCTGCCGGCCTGCGAACTGAACTATTCATTTCTGCATAAAATAAACTTTTCTCGTCACATCACAAGCTTTTATTTTTAAAAAACAAAACAGATTTAAAACCTTGTATTATTTTGAAAACTTTGTGTATTTGCCTCAATGGTGCACTCGAGAAGCGCCTGAACACCTGAAATCCATAAACTAATTCTTAACTTAGTTATTTGTTTTTAAATTTTTAGTATCCCAAACTTTCTGCCATTTTGTGCAGTTATGAACTATATGTAAACTACTTTTAACTTGAGGAAGACATTTCAAACAACCAACTTAAGTTTCTCACAATAGGGATTATATTTTACATAGATAATAGTCTTTTAATTCAAGTTTCATCATTCCACAAACAAGAAATTTGTTAAAAGCGATTTTTCCTTCACGCGTGTGATTGAGGAAGATGGGGTGCAACGTTGATTACACGTAAATCAATTCAAATGTGAGCAATCCTTAGTTCTTCTCATCTCGTCTTTCCCCAAGAAAGTATTGTCAAGTAAAATGAAACAAAGAACTTGGAAAAGTCATTAGCACAACTGAATAAAAGTCAATAAATAATAATTTTTGACAACCTGCCAGACCACATGGAGTGTTCAAAGCCATTCAATTAAAAGTTTGCCGACTCACTGCTTCTCAAATGCGATAAACATTGCTGACACATATTTCTACTTATGATTCATGAATTTCATTCTCAAAAGACACGTAACAAGTTGAACAAAATTGTCAACTGCAGCACAGAAATTCAGAAAGCCTTTTCAAAGGCTATGTTTCATATCATTATTTGTTCCACTGCCCTTCGAGCAGAAACCTCTTGTACTTGTAGTTCTTGTCTGCAAAGGGAAAATAAAGCCTCAATAACCGTTTAACGAAGCTTCACTCTACATGAACGGTTCAATAACAAAGTAAATGGCAAAATTAATTAGTGGCCGCAAAAATAAAACGCATGAAATACTTCAACAGATTTAATGACAATAAATGTTTCAGTGAACGCTGTATAAACAAATTCGTACCTTTCAACTTGACCAAGTCGCTCTTCGTTCCATCATATTTATAGTCGGACAAGTTGGCGGAACTAATGATGTGGTTCGATGTTTACAGTGTATTCCTCAGCCATTTCTCAAGTAAAATAGATGAGCAGAGGGTTGAAGTTAGATCCCTTCAAATTCTCCACAAACTCTGAAAACGTGGGACAACAGTGACATCACAAACCAGAGCCTCGGCTCCACTCCTTTGTGTTGAACTGCGCGGCCATTTCGGAAACGTTTTTGTGAAATCTTCGGCCGTCTTCGTACTTTTAACCTTTTTTACGGTTAAGAAAAAAATTTTTCAGCATAATTTTCCTTTAAAATGATTTTGTTTAACATTTTGTAGCTTTTGAATGGCTGAAGAAAGAATTTGTAGGTTTTGATTCATTTGACCTTTAATTAGAGTGTTTACGGTAATTGCTTTTACCATTACTCAGTAGTATATTAAGTGTACATGTACATGCAGCATTTTTCTAGCCAGCTAAAACAAGCAACAGCGCATTTAACAACAGCTGTGTATGGTGTATGTGCTCTGATTGGGCGGTTAAAAATCAAGCTCTATGACAGCAAGCTGTAAAACTGCTTACTGACCATTTTGACACAGAATTGGGAAAAATAACAGGGTGCTACATCCTTTCATTTTTGGGCCTAGCTACAAAACAGTGATGCAGCACTTAAGGGGTTTGGCTTGATTTGAAATCAGAAGTAATGCACATGTGTACTAAGACTAGAGTAACTCGGACATTAGAAGTGTTCATTTAGTGACTACATAGAAGGCAGACGTCACCCCTTTGATGAAAATAACTAAATTTATATTTTGGTTTCTTTTTTTTCCAAGGTTTTCTCAGACTCTACATTACTGTAAGAATAAAGTTCTTAAATTGTTTTTATAAATAAAGTTTCTAAAGTTGTGCTTTTATTAATAATGAGTGGTCAAGTTTACTTTATTGGCCAGTGAGGTTTTTGGCACTAATCCCTATAATTATTAAAGATGTATAACATGATTTAATATGAACAATTATTGACAAGATACTGTTTTGAACTTAAAATGAAATGTTACATATTGGCGGTAATTATATTTTTGGTTTGTATTTGTTTGCATTCAAATTTTTTTGACAAAATGCAGATGAGGATTAAAGACTGTTATGAGTACATTCTAAGTCTATATATTAATATATTTTTCTGGGTATTGCAGCAAATCACTGCAGAACAACTGCTCTCATTCTTTGCGGCATGTGGGGAGATCAAGTACGTGAGGATGGCAGGTGATGACACTCAGCCCACAAGGTAAGACGACGAACAAGTTGCGTTCTTTACATGTTAAAACAGGTTAAACTTTATATAAATTAAAACTTGATGTATTATAGTTAGAAGGATGATTAGCCATCAAATAATTGAGAGCAGAGTGCTCTCCACAGAAGCAGGCTGTTACTAGAATTCAGACAGCTCTAAGTGATGGTTTGACTGAAAGGCCTGGAAGTTAACATATGCCCACTTAAGTAATATTTGCCTTAAGTGAAAAACTGTGAATAAATTGCTCAACTAGCCAGTAACAATTAAGATTTTATGTTAACCCCTTTGCTACCAAGGAGGTATATATTTGTGCTCTAAACAAACACTTCACCCATTGCCTGGCTGCACAAATAAAATCACGCCACATACTCTGGTGGCTGAGAAAACCCAAAATGGTCGCTGGTCTCTGGGTGGTAAAGACCCTGGTAGCGGAGGGGTTAATCAAAGCATACTTTCTGTCCATTGGTATACACAAGGTTGAAATTCATGTCGTTTGTATTGAATAGAAAACTGCAAAAAGCTGTTTGATTATAATATTAATCTTTACAAAAGAATACCAAAGTAGTTTTGTTAAAACATTTGGGCTATCAGTTTTACTTTTCATTTTTTTTAAATGCCACAAAAGTTCACCCAGTTCACAAGTAATTTCATGATGTTACTTAAGATCCGTCACGCAAGTAGTTAAAAAAAGTTAGTTTGCAGTCCTGACGTCTTTTATAATTTTTGTAAAGGGACTTTTAGTATAGTGTTTCAGACAAAAACTCTAGAATTTTTTTTTTGAATACTTGGAGATAATTTAGGGTGAAACAATACTGTAAAGTTTTTGTAAGTTTATTTACCCCAATTTAAGTGTTTTTAGGCATTTTAGCTGTTCCATTCAACCACCTGCACTTGTTGATGATTACTGATAAATGTTGTGTAACTAGAAATAATGATTGTGTTCTAACTGTATCTTAAACAAATAAGTTATATACATAATGCGATTGTAACCGCGACTGCCTCTATTCCACCCAGGTTTGCTTTCATAGAGTTCACTGAGAAATCGTCAGTGAACACGGCTCTGCAGTACAACGGGGTCATGTTTGGTGGCAGACCTCTAAAGTGAGTTATTACTAATGTGTCAAGATTGTTTAATTATTTTAAGACAGTTTAAGGTACATGAACTTGTAGTTCAGTTCAAGAAAATACTTCAAAAATAAGTCACTGATGACAAGGATAAGTGCTTCGTTTAGCTTTCTCTGGTCGGGATTTGATAAAAAAAAAAACGTAAGTTAGAACTTAAAATTTAAAATAGTGTTTTAATTGCTTGTCCTTTTGTATGATTTTTTTTTCTTGTTAGTATTTATTTTCTTGTTTTTCTGTATTTTTGTATCCATCATTTAGAGGTTAGACTTGTTCTGATAATAAATAACTAAAAGCCAGGAAAGCTAGTAACAGAAGTACAAAGATCATTTCACTTAGCATTAGTTATAGTAAATTACTTTGTGGCATCTACTCAAAAAATTTTTTTTTGCTTGCAATTTAAATCTTAGCTGTTAGATTTAATCTAGAACCTAAAATAACAAAGATACTTGCCAGAAAGCGATTGTACACTTAAACAAATGTGTGCTTAAACTATGATTGATTATGGAAAATTTTATGATAATTCATTAGGGTGAATCACTCAAAGAATGCGATTGTCAAGCCGCCAAACAAAAACCCTGAGAAGGAGCAGCAGCAAATTGACAAGGCCATGCGAAGAGTCCGAGAAGCATCGGCAATGATAAAAGATGAAATAGACCCAGGTAAAAAAGCTCTAACTAGCATTATAAAATAAAGGTCCTACTAATGTGTTTTCTAATTGGCTGTGGTGGTGCACTCTAAATATGAATAGAATGTACCTGCTTATGTCATCATGGGGATATATCAGCTGTTTGTTTGCCTTATTTTATAAAATGAAATAGAAAACTAGCTTACTTGCTCTGTTCATTGATTGAAAAACTTGTGAATTTTTTTAGTTTGCTCAAGAAGTGTGAGAAAAACTCGCTTGCAGCTCATTTTTCTAAACACTTCTTTTCTGAAATGAAAAGTTCACAGTCACATGTTTCTACCACTGAACAGAGCGTACGCACTCTTTTTATATTTCTATAATACAGTTCTAAAGACTGATCGTTGTAACATAAGACACGATAAGCTTTGGTAATGAGTTTCCCTTGGCAATCAAGCTTAAGAATAGTGTAACTTATATTCCTTGTTTCCGAGATGAAAAAAAAATCTTTTGCAACCCAGTCACATATTTTGTTTCCCTTTAAAAGTATCTTTTTAGTAGGTTTGTACAAATACTGAAAGAAAAGGCCCTTTCACATCTAGGGGTGTCCAACGATCAGTTTTTAAATACTCATAATTTGTTTCTACAATGTCTCTATAATAATTATTAGTTTGGGAGAATTTAGTAACTCATCCACTAGAGTTCTAGATAGACTGTCAAATTTCATATTCTCTTACTAATCAGCCTGTATTCTCATGTAACTGTTAGGAGAATTTAGATGTTGATAAATGCTGGAAGGGTGTCTGTCTTGAGGGATTTGACTGTATACCACTAGCCAGATTTGCAAATAAAGCCCTGTTTACATGGCACAAACTAACCTGGGTTCAACCCGGGTTGAAACCAACTCGGGTTAGTTTTTGTTATGTAAACACTGTTTATGCGGGTTCGACCCGGGTTAAATCTAACCCATCTCTAGTGGTGTGTTTGACCCGGGTTCGCCCTGAGTTAGTTCGGAAAAGTTACATGTAAACATCAACCTGGGTCGAACCTGGGTTAGTTTTGATTTTGCACATGTATGATGCTTTGTTGTTAGTGAAACTGGGCATGCATGTGTAAAACAATCCCGGGTTCGTCCCAGATTTGTGTTTACATGCCTCTTTGATATTTTTCAGTGTAAACAAAGTTGGGTCAAACCCAGGTTAGTTTTAACCCAGGTCGAACCCGGGTTAGTTTCTGCCATGTAAATAGGGCTTTAGGGTGCCGAAAATTCTGTGATCATTATGTTCTAAAGCTTAATGCTAAATCCTTTCTTGGGCCTGTTTGGCCCATTAGTGATTATCCCCAGTTTCAGTTTGACTTCCCTGACAACACCCTAACCCATCGCAGGGTTCTCCCAGCACAAGCTGGTGCTCAACTATGTAGCTGAGTCGACTGGAGCAAGTAGGGCAAAGTGTCTTACTCAAGAGCACTACCAAGTGGTCTGACCTTTTCTTGAATTTGGTGATTACAAGTCGAACACCCTAACCGATTTGGACTCGCACCACTGCCTGCATGTTCTGAAACCAACACATAGTTTTTTTTGTCGCGTGATTAAGACTATCGGCTTAGAATCGAAACGTTAAAACCTATTGACTTTGATCACAATCATATGACAGACATATGTTGTGTCTAGTAGCTTTGATGTTTTCATCTTCGTGGAGGTACAAATGTTACACATATTAAGTTCTGCTATTTCTTTATTTGCCACAGCTGAACGGGAAAGACAGAAACGTAGCTCGCGCTCAAGATCGCGATCCAAACGAAGCAGGTTTGTTATCTTTGTTGATAATTTACAGCTAGTTGAGGACAACACTCTGGTTATTTCTAGGCTTGGGCCGAGCTCTACTGCCCTTAAATCCCACGACCAAACTTCCAGCTAGTTGCAGCAGTTGGTTGAGTTCAAAACGAAACATCTTCTCAGGACCTCAAGCTTGCGCGCGCACGTAAACACAAGTCATGTTGTTGTCGCGCCGTCTTTGCTTAACCCTTTAACCCCAAAGAGTGGCCAAAGATGAGTTTTAAAATTCTCCCAAATTAAGTCAGTAGTATTCCTATAAGAAATTTGGGAGAATTTCTTAATTCATCTTCAAGAGTTTTTGGTGGATGATCATGTTTCATATTCTCAGCACTAACCAGCTTGTTTTCTTTTGTTTACTGTAAGGAGAACTTAGATGTTGACAAATGCCTTAGGGTTGAAAGGGTTAAACGATTTAATCTGTGCTTTGAGGACTAAATGATCTTGTTTTTGTACCCCTTTACCTCCGCAACTTTGTGTTCTATTGAATATTTTCACCCCTTACGCACAGCTACACTACTTGCTTCCACATATAACTTATGGTAATGAGAAAATATATATTGATCAAACAAAGCAAACCAGTAAATATGAAAAGCAAAATTCTCTTAAACCGTTTACATAAAAAGGTATGGGGTCTGGTTGGGAGAATTTGCTAATGCATAGTTTGTGGTTTCGGGACTGAACGATTTGACCTGTTTTTTGCTACGTTTTTAATTGATCATCTGATTCTTGCACCAAAAGTTACCTAATTGAAAGACCAAAACTTGTTAGTTTGCATTTCAAGACCAGGAAAGTGTTGAAACTGTCGTAACACAAGGTTATAACTTATAACTGCGTGATGTTTATATTGGCACATTGTTACGGTTTATGTAAAATCGGGTTATAGCAGGATAAGGTGAAGATTTATTACCCTTGCCTGGTTAGCCCAGTTGGTAAGGCGCCAGTCTGCCGTGCGGGAATCCCCGGTTACACTAACGACCAGCCCTTCACTCAGGGCCTTAAAACATTTGCAAACGGTTACTTAGATCTTAGCATCTTCTCGGATAATGACGTTAAACCGTGGCTGGCAAACCTCGAAGGGAACCATGAGTCCTATTGCCTGTTTTCCCGTGACATCTTACCAATAAACGTCTTTCTTGTTTCATTGTACTTTGTTAGGTCAAGGTCGCCATCTCGTTCCCGCAGAAGAAGATCAAGATCCCGGACGCGCTCCAGGTCTCCACGAAGATACCGCTCCCGATCAAAATCGAGGTTGTTTGATATTATTGTTTATTGATTTTTGAATGTTCTTTCCCTAAGATCACAGAACTGTTTGTTTTAGTCAGAAGAGGCGATCGTTATAACGAGAGTTTAAGCCTAGCTCTCAAAACGCCCACACTTGTGGTAATAACAGTAATAGTAATAGTAATTTGAAAGATTTATGATGATGATAATAATAATAGCAATATTTATATTAACTAATAATAATAATTGAAATACCTATATCGATAAATTGATTAGCAATGTTTTAAGATCCCATTGGATCTTGGTTATTCTGGCCTTTTCGTTCGCTGCTGTCACTGTTTTTACTATGTTTTTTTTTTCTGATTATACCTAAGCCAGAGTAGTATTTCCTTTCCGCCTCAAGTACCAAGTTGCGTCTTCTTCCAGATCATAATACAGTTTATTTAATATGACCAGGGATCGCTACCGAGATAGAGACCGAAGGAGGAGGTCCCGGTCGTCGTCCAGACACAGGAGCTCCAGGCGTTCGCCTAGCAGGTAGAAGAACATGTGTTCATTACAACTCTTGAGTTATCTTTAAGTTTACCTGTGAATATCCGGATCGCCTATACTGTGACCGAGGTATTTGAACAGGGCTACAGAAGTTGCAGGCTTCAAAGCAGCAAATATTGAAGCAGAAAATCGGTACTTTTTTGTGAATGAGTGCTTGTTTTATTTTTTAAGAAAGCCGCTCTTGGGAGGGGTTGGGGGTGGCACTGCTGCTCGAGGGAGAGAAATTTATCCTAGAGAACGTAGTTTGTTGAGATTAGCTTTTAGTTTTGAAAATAAGTTATCACTTCTTTTGGTTGTATGATTTTGTCAGGGAAAGAAGACGAAGTAGACGATCAAGAGACCGATCACGTGACAGATCACGTGACAGATCGAGAGAGCGAAGGCGGCGCTCGCGAGAAAAATCGTCAGAAAGAGACAGAGAAAGAGACAGAGAAAGAGAAAGAGAAAGAGACAGGGACCGGGATAGAGACAGAAAACGCTCGAGGGAAAAATCCAGAGAAAAATCCAGAGAAAGGTCTCGAGATAGATCGAGATCCAAGGAAAGAAAACGTTCCAAAGATGATGAAAATGACGATGAAAGAGGCCGATCGAGGGAAAAGAAGCGAAAGGAAAAGGATCGGTCGTCAGACAGGGAGGTCTCACGGTCACGGGACAAGAATAAAGACAGAAGCAGAGATCGGGATAGAGACAGAAGAAGCCGCTCGTCGTCTCACTCCCCCAAGAGATCCGGCAGCTCTTCCAGGTAAACTTGTTTTATCTACTCTATTCATGCCAACCTTCATGTGCACCCCCTTCGTCTGCTAAAACGTTGGTGCTGTGTTTTAAGACCGAAAGAGATTTTAAAGTTTTGGTCGTCATTAGCAAATAATATACACGCCTTTTTTTATAAGAACAACTTTTTACGAACAACGAGGTTCAGATTGGCCCAAATTTAGGAACAAGCTAAGCTTTGGGCTCAATAGCTATTTTTTTTACACTTTACTGAGCTTCGATCTTTAAAGTGCATATGAAGTGAAAAGTTTTACTACTTCAGTGGATAGACCTTGCTAAATGAGGAACAATTGTGAAAAAAATTTTGCCCAAATCATTCCTGGTTCTCGAGATATGACCATTTAAAAATTGCATCTGATGACGTCACGAGTGGTTCCGACAAATTCGCATTTTTCTTAACTCTGATGCCAATCCGTAAAATTTGGGTGGGTTTGAGCCAGACTTGGACTGATGATCCATCTGCCTCGGATACATCAAGAATCCAACATTAGCTAAAATACACCCAAGTGTTACGGATTGGCAGCAGATTTTGAAAAAATGCAAATTTGTTGGAACCACTCAAGACGTCATCAGATGAAAATTTTAAACGTAAATATCTCAAGAACCAGGAGAGGTTTTAGCAAAATTTTTTCACCGTTTTTCCTCAATTAGCAAGGTCTTTCCACTGAAGCAATAAAATTTTTCACTTCATATGCACTTTAAATGAACTTTAAAGAATAAACAATAAATGCTTCGCAGTTTATAATCACTGGAAATCGTCTCGGGGAATGTTGGCGAATCCAGGATAAATTCGCAGGGATAAATTGGCCAAATTCGTTTTCCAATACAGTCACAAACAATACGACACTTTTGGCTTAGTTTTTCGTTGATTTAAACATACATAGAAATAAGAACATTTTAAGAACAATTTGAGGCTCATATCGCCCAAAAATTAAGAACAATGATCCTCAGCCAAATTTACTGGTTCTTATAAAAAAAAAGCGTATTTTAGAGTTTGCTTTTATGTATCGTTACACCGAGTAGAATATTGTGTTTAAATTCGTTTCAACTACTGTCGTCCATAGACACCATAAGAAAAAGAAAGAAAAAGAGAAAAGTAGAGACAGAGATCGTGATCGTGATCGCGACCGTGACCGTGACCGTGACCGTGACCGTGACCGTGACCGTGACAAGAGAAGCTCGCGAAGCAAAAGAGACACTCTGGCTAGCGAAGAGGAGGAGAGTGACAAGAACAAAGGTTCGTCATTTCGCTTTCAAAATAACAGCTTTAAGGCCGCTATCAAGCAAATTTTTTAAGTTCCAAGTGAAAAGTAGAACTATTTAATAATAGTAATTTTTGAAAATAAAACCTTTTCTCGCCGTTCCTGTTACATTTTTTAGACTTGAAGCGTGCAATGATGACGTAGCAGGAGGCATATGACGTAGCATGAGGCATGAAGCAGAGATAATCTTTTTTATCTCAAGAAATTCAATTCTGGCTACAATAGTCACATTTTTAGAAATTTAATCAATGAATTATTCCCTTGAAATTGTTTGAAATAAAAATTTTATGAGATTTTTTAAGAAAAATGAAAATTTTCAAACAAGAACCACATAACTCACTGCTACTACATCATAGGTTGCTAGTCCCCGGCCTTCTCGGTCAAAATCTACATTCGACTCTCTTTTTGGTTAAAAAGCATACTTAGAGTTCACAGATGACAACAGTTTTAATCCCAGAAGTAAAAAATTAAGCTTGATAGGGATTTTAATATTTTGCGCGTTCTTTGCAACTAGATATGCAAAGCTTTGTTGCTAATGCAGAAAGAAAAAAGTTTCCTTACATATAATGTAGCAACAGACTCGAGTCGGCCATTTTTGTTTGTTTTTACATCTTGCTTTATCTACCACTAAAACTTCGCCTTTTGTATATTTCGAGATATTGACGTCACTTCGAGTTACAGCATAACCGAGATTGTTAAATTTTCAACCACGATATTGCGATTAGCGTTGTGGCAAAGTTGTGACGTCAAGCTCGGGATTCCAGACCGGTAAATTACAAAAAAATATTTCTTTGGTGAAATACCAGATCAATTATCCCGAAACTTTAAACAATAACACAAACACATGTTGTAGAGATAACAGTTGTTTTGTATCTTATTCCATTGGATTCCTGAAGTATAGAGACTGATTTTATGTGTAAGCTTGGAACGGACATCTTTTTTCCGTGGAATATCTAAGCGGTATATTTTAAGAACCATCAGCTTTTCCTTTATAGAGAAGAAACTACTCTTCAGGTTTAGGCTCAACCCAGGGTTAAAGTTAACCAGCTTTTGAACAGCTCAGCCCTCACTGGCTCACACAGTCTCGGTTGTCAGCTCGATTACCGAATGAGCCAAGCTAAAAAGTATTTGTGGGAGGCAAACAAGCTCAAATTGTCGAAGGTTTTTGAAAGCTCATAAAGTTACCATTTCGGTTGTCGGATATGAGATGATTTACGCGTCGCATGTGTTGGCCACTTGACCAAAAGAGCCTTCTTGTTTTAAAACATTCCAAACTAAAGAAGCCAACCACTCGCCATTGAAGTATAAGGCAGTGAACATCTCCCAGAGTTCTTATAAACTACCTTAAAATATTTCATCATTGCTGCCTCTTTCTCTCTGACAGATAGCGACGAAGAGCATTCAGAGCGCGAGAAAAGAAAAAGTAAAAAAAAAGCGTCAGAAAATATGAGGGACAGTGAGGGGTCTGAGTACGAGAAAAGCTCCTCACGGAAGAAGTCAAAGAAATACGACGATCACAGTGACCGAAGCGACGCTTCCGATGGAGAGACGACGAGTCGAAGCAGGAAAAAGAAGCGAAGCTACAAAAAGAAACCAATCAGTGCAGACTACGGCAGCGACAGCGACTGAAAGACACCTTAACTGATGTTTTAAGAACTGTAGAGTTGCCTTGCTGTCGTTGCACACTTCAAGGAAAAGTTCAACTGCTTCCCCACAGCCTGCTCCGACGTTTGTAAAGGCCAAAACCCCAGATGCGTTCCCTTTTAGAACGTGGCATTATTTGAGTCCTTTGAGGGCAACTCTCTCCAATTATCTTATAAGATGTCTTTTTTACATCCAGTTGCCACAGATATTGTCCAATATAACAACCTACGTATGTCTTGTGTTGCAAAGCCTTGTCACACACAGTTTTTTGCTCCGCAAAGCGAACTCGTGTCAAACGTTTAAAAGACTGACATATAATAAAAGTTTTCAGAATATTCAAGAAATTTTGCATTTTTTTGTCCAAATCTTGTTTTCAATGTACGGTTCATAATATTTTATTGAGTAACTCGTTTACACAAATGAGTTGATTCCTTCATTGTTCATCTTACGGATTCCTAACTACACGTGACCAGTGATGGCGCGTTTCTCCTTACAAAACGCCCAATATTATCTTATGTTTTTATAAAATAAAGGTAAATCACTAAAAGTGCTTCCTTTTGAGTTATTATCGTAGTATGATACAACCACAAAATTATTTGGGGAGGATTTCCGCAAGGTATGTTTACCCCAGGGAATGGCTTTTGGTTATTATAGAGCTTGCCCAAGAACTAAACATGATTCTTTGGGGCTGTTGAAAGCACTATGGATTTACTGAAAGAAGTAAGAAAGCATAGAAAGAAATCGACCTTGCCTAAAAATTCATTCCCAAACTCCACGAAAGGGAGCCAGGCGAGATAAGCTTGTCTTAGCAGGGGCCACAGCTATGGGGTTTGGGAATGAGTAGAACGGGAATCGATCGTGAAAGAGACAATTCGACAACGGCAAATATATTCACGTCCTTCTGATAATAACACTAGTGCGATAGAAATACAGATATCGAAGCGTTCCTGGTTTCGCGTTGTAACAAACTGGCTTGACAATATTTTCTTTTTCTTCTTTTAAGCTCGAAATTTTGGTCTGAATTCTTGATTGCACATGACGTCATAGGGGCCATGTTGGCAACCTCGTTCCCAGGGCCCTTTCCTCAAAAGAATTTTGATGAATTCGTCTTTGGTGTCCCTAGGGAGTACGTGCAAGTCAAGAATACGTTTTGGTGATAATGTCTGTGTTCATGTTTATCTCCAAACCTGATTAAGACTGGTATTGGCCAAGTAGTGTTTCAACTGAATAGTTTATCCGTTCATTGGACACTAGGCTGCTGCCAATTCCTTACCTGTTACCATATGAGCTATGTACACGAGATTGTGTTCGTTATTTCATTTATCAGGCTCCTAGGCTTTTGGAAAGAGCCAAGGACATAGTTAAATGTTGGAGATTTTTTTCAGAAACTGAATAACAAAACGTTTTTTTCCTGTCCACTAAACTAGGGAGCGAAACAGCTGTCCGCTGCTGCCACTTCGGCTTGGCACCTGAGTTTGAGTTTATTATTAGATGGTGTAAGAATATGGAAAGAAACTTTGGCAGGTTAAAGAAATTCTATTAAAAGGGAAAAACGCGAGAATAGAAAAGGTAAACTAAAAAACAGAAAACTAACTCGCTTCTAAGTACAACATACAACGACAACGATAACTGGTAGAAACACCGCGGGCGCACCTGTTTCTCCGGTGAAAGTTCTATCATAATAACCAGCGGTCTCACTTCTCAAAGCAGCTGGATATTCAAGATGGCGTCTTTTCCGCAGGGTGGGTGAAGTTTTTTAAAAAACTTCTATATATGAACCTACGCACTCACACACGCGTTGTTTTTGCGTTATGCGGAGGTTAAGTATTTTTCTTGGCGATTGCCAGATTGTTTCACTAAATTATTCTTCTCTTACTTTTTATTTTCATCATGCAGCTTTACATTTTGGAGCCGGCTTTTGTCGCCGATTTACGGTGATTCGTGAATTTGCAATCCCTTGAAATCCTTCAAGAATCAATAGGCGAGTTTCTTATTCAAGCTGGTTTAGAGAAGTAAACATCAGTGCTTTGCGGGTTGAACTTGAATTTTAGGTTAGTTTCTCAGCATGAACAACAACTCAAATGGAGCTTACGGAGATGAATGGATTCATAAGTTTTGTTCCAAGCTTGGTAATGATTTTTTCTGCGAAGTCGACAAGGAATTTATTCAAGATTACTCGAACCTCGTTGGATTAGAAGAAGAAATGAGCAGCTTTTCACAGCTTGTAGATGTGATTTTAGACAAACCGGGTATTATCCAAGATGAAGCCGGAAGATTTATTAACGGCCGTCATCAGTTCACGAATTGCAAGGACAACGGTAAAGCTCTTGAGAAACTTTACGGCCTCATTCATGCCCGTTATTTATTAACTGATAGAGGTTGTAAAAAGATGCTTTATAAATATCTTCAAGGTCATTTTGGTCATTGCCCTCGAGTCTACTGTGATAACGCTAATGTGTTACCCATAGGGTTATCAAACAAAGTTGGCGACGGAACTGTCAAAGTTTACTGTCCAAAATGCAACGAAATTTATGTGCCAAACAAACAGAAGCAAAGTTTCATTGACGGTGCGTATTTTGGATCAAGTTTTCCACACATGCTGTTTATGGTTTATTCTGATTACAGACCTACAGCAAGTCGACAAAAATATGTGCCAAGATTGTACGGATTCAAGATACACCCTTCCGCAAACGAGCTGGCTCCAAAATGCAGAACACCCTACGTTCGAGTTAACGGAGTCGCCAAAGTGGCAAGAAAAGTCTTTACCAAGAAATCCAAGCAGTGTTAACAGTTCACTAGATTTAAAAAAGAAAGTTATCTCTACTAAAATGCTACTCATATTTAATTTTTTGATTGACAATGTTGAAAGATTTTTACAAAGCTCAGAAACTTATTTATTTTTCAGATTTGGTGGTGATGTCGTCAAAAAATTTTATTAGGGAAGTACCATTGAAGTTTTTAAGGCCTAACCGGTTGTTTTACAGTAAAGCCAGTTGCATACAAGCATTATTTATGCCATGGCTTCAGTCTTTAATTTGTAACAATTTATGAGCTGGTGTACACTTAAAGACATTTATATTTGTCACAAAACATGTGTGCCAATTTAATGTAGTGAGTAAATATTTTTTTGCCAGTATGAAGATATGTGTGATCATTGACACGAGCAAATCTGTTTTTTTAAGATGTGACATAGACAACACTTGTTTGCTACTGGCTTAAAATCAAAAGTTCACAGTTGATGCCGATCAGCAAAATCGGTTGAGATAGAGGGAAAAAATGAAAAACTTAATGCAGTATTTTGTCTTCATTAAGTTCACGTTGAAACACAGTAAACTTTCTTATTTTTGAGTTTAAAGACATCGTCAACCCTCTGAGCAGTATCTTAAATACATGACAGACTCTTTTATGGTATTTTCCTTCATCTTTTGGCTGCTACTGATTTTGAGTGATCAGTGAAGCGATTAAAGTAAAAAATTGAAACAATGTTTTGCTTGTCTTTAAAGTTTGAGTTGTTAGTGCTTTTTTCATCTACAGACCAGAAAGTTGTGATGCTGTTACAATTGGCTCACTGCTTGAATGGTCTTTAGAAGTGGTGCTTGCCCTAAACACTTGACTTGGAAGAAATTAGTGAGAAGTTCCAAAACATTGAGAACCTAGTTCTTTAAGGACTCCAGCTGTTATTCAGCTATTGTTATTCAATTATTGACGGTAATTTTTTATTTATAAAAATAATATTAAATATACAATTTTTTAAGTTGTTAAGCTTGTTTAAGTGAGGTTGTTCCCCAGCAGTATACCTGGGGAATTTTATCTTTGAGACAGTCAAATGAAAACTTAAATTGATTCTAATTGTGTTATTAAAGTATTGTAAATCAATGATTTTTAACATAAATGCACGAGTTTTTCTTCTCTTAAATATTTATTTATTTTCTTTTTTTGGTAGTTTAGTTTAAGTATCCTTGAAAATTTGTGGGACATTATCTTTCAAAGAAATTTTAGCTCAGAGTTGCAATCAATAAATTTTTGACTATCTTATTTATTCTAGCAAGTTCAGATTTAAGATTACTCATTTTTTAAGTTGTTGTGGTTTTACTGCTAATTATATATTGTTTCATCTGCAGTTCAGAATTTTGATGAAACTGATTTCCAACATGAAGTACACAGTCAACTTCTAAATTAATCACCTTTTTTCTATTTTTGCCATAAGAAGTATATAGAAAAGAAAAGATATTTATTATAGATAAAAAGTTGCAAGTTTTACTTTTTGAAACTATTTTCATGTAAATATGTTTGTAAAATAATGCCTTTTGCCTAAAAATATGAACATTATGAATATATTTATTTATTAATAGACAAGCATTTAGTGACATGATACTCAAAAAGCCCCCAAACTTCGATGCTTACTGAGGATTGGGTCATGTTTCATCGGTAAACAAAATTTATCCTACCATTTCAAATAGTATATATGCATTACTTGAGAATAAATACAGAGCAATTCAATATTATATAATTATATAACTACTGTATTTAAAGAGTACACTGTGTTGAGTTTTATGCTATGTTAACCTAATGAGCAGTTTATTTATAAGCTATTGGTAATAAAGTATGTTGAAGAAGAAGATAATTGCTTTCTTGAATCTGGGGGGGGGGGGGGGGTTAGGAATTGGTTACTTCTGAAGGTCAGAGGTACCCTTTGGAGAATTTCAAAAAATATCTTGCCAAGGTGTGAAAGATTTTGACCCTAAAAAGTACCTGATAACATTTTTTTAAATGCAGGAGAATTCTGCAGGAAAACACTTGTTTTGTTTACATCCCAAAAGCACATTTTTCTAAAGTATAACCTTGGTTTTTCCATGAAAGCGTCAAAAAAACTGAACTGCTAGTTTTGACCCCTGAAAATATGACTAGCAACTCTATCATACCAATGGAGGGCAACCTTACATGTGATCAGCTGAAAAAACATTTTTCTATAAAAAAGGAACCTTTCACAAGAAGATCTCATCTTTGAGGGTTGTTTTTTGCAAATGGCAAATGCGTGTTTGAACTTTTTCGTGAAGCCACATCACAGGGAACCTACGCGCTTTATCTGAATAAAGTGAATACGAGATTTGCATATATACTTTTTACTTGCCTGTGTTAACGTTAACCTCCTGCCATCTTGTCCTAAGTACTGTTCATTCCGATATGGCGAGTGAATTGAGTGCCCAGATAACGAAACACACAAAAAAACAACTCCCAACATGCTTAATTTCTTTTCATTGCACAATTCTTGCTAAAATCTGGCCATAAAAGCCTGCAACGAGCTCTAAATCTTTGCCTGCCTTTCATTTCAAACTCAACGGTTAACTTATTTTGTACCAGGCACAGAACGTAAATCGAGGGAGCCTTTGAGCGAGCCTAGCATCTAACGAGCGGCTCGTGTTTCAATTACGCCTCGCTTTTTGGTGTGAGATAATTAAATTACGTTTGAATTAAGTTCAAGAAATAGAGAACGGATGCGGGCTGAGAAATCTTTAGAGGAAGCAAGGGAAGAGGTTTGTGATAGGGTGAGACTAGCGGAAAAGTATCAAGACATTGTGCAACCAAGGGCAAAAAGGTGGGGTGATCAATGGAGAAAAACAGAATGGTACACATTGGAAACACTGGCTTTTCCATTCAATTTTAGAAAAATGCCCTAAAAATACCAATATCAAAAACAACACTACCTCCGAGATATTCTCTGTGTTTGTAGGCAAACACACGGGGGGGAGGGGGGTATTAGGGGGAGGGGGAGGTGGATTCTTTGGATTTCCGCCCCCTTTATTTCCTGATTGCCGAAAGAAAAAAAAAACAAAAAGATACGATTTATCCAAACGTTGTCACTTAGCGTCGACAAAACAGACAAAATATTCGCAACTTTACAGATAACAACAATTTTAGAGCCCGCGAAATACTGTTATATAATGCGCAAAGAACATGCGCAAATCGCGGTGGGTTGAGAGGCACCCATTACTCGAAACCATATTTGGATTGTACGCGTTTATTAGCCTGTATGGTCTAGTAGCCTAGCCTTTTATCCAAAAGTCTAAATATACTTAAGCTTCAGGACCTTGTCGACTACCATATCGCAGTATTTATGTTTAAGTTCAAACAAAACTGTTTGCCTCTTAGCTTTGAAAACTTTTTCACAGCTGTACATTTAGTGCATAGGTTTAATACAAAATCTGCATCTAAAGAAAACTTTTATTTGCTCAAAGCACGTACAAATTATGGCAAGTTTAGCATTTAATTCCAAGGTCCAAAAATATGGAATGCACTCAATGAGTACAATATTAACAATCAGATCCCTAATCTTAAACAATTTAAATCTCAAATAAAAAGTAGATTCCTGAAGGAATACTAGTAGTTTATTCTTTCAGGA